>CM076573.1:90937910-91090085 GCA_034641835.2 Pinus albicaulis
ACCTACTCTAATTGTGCTTTACACCACCCGATCAAGTGTAATGGAACATCCAATGCAACCATGTAAGCATCCTGGCTGTTGTTTGATTTCTTCCCACATGCTTACTGATGCGCAGGAAAAGGAAAGAATCGAAAGGCAACTCCCATGGAAACTTTGAACCAAGTGGACTGCTGATAAAATTGCAAAGCACAAATTGACTGGATGACTGCAAGAATACTGCGAATGGATCTTCATAAACATAGCTCTGGTCCAGATAATCTCCATACCTTGATCTTAAACTTTTCCTCACATCTGCGGTTCTTTTCTTTGGTGATTGCAGCAAGCTATCAAAAGGATCCTGAAATTCATGAAAAACCAAACTCTGTTGCTGATTCCAGATAGAACAAAAGTCTCCTTCATCAATCTCCTCATATGAATGGAAATCTTGACATGTGCTATGCAATGAACAATCTGTTAAACAAGACAATGAAGGTGACCTTTGAATAAGATTATCATCAACATTATTTTCCGACACATGGTTAGCTAATAAAGAAAAACTTTTATAGCAAACATCATCCAACACATGAGCAATAGGATCATCAAAAACTTGAGAAGACGGCTGCACTGTATCCCTTGAAACTGTATGACATCCTACTGGCTGTTCATCTTTTCCTTGAGATATATTACGAATATTCTGCCTTATAAACTGAAATGCTTCAAAACAAAAGGGTATAGAATTCTCCTGCATCATCAAATCATGTATTTCATCTTCCGCACCTTCATCTGTAATCTGACCTTCAATTGCATTGGATGGCTGCAAATCTGATGCTACAGGCTGCTCAAGAATTTCATTATCTGTCTCATCCTGAACATTAACACTGAGAAATTGCTGATTTCTTATAGGCTGCTCATTTGAAGATTTACTATGCAAATTTTCTCTCAAAAACTGAAATGATTCAAAACAAAATGGTACGGAGTCACCTTGTATCATTTGATCACATGTACCAGCTTCCATGTCCTCATCTGCAACTTGAAAATCAATGGCTTTCGAGGGCTCAAAATCTGAAAATGAGAAGTCTTGAACAAGGTTTTCCTTGCGCTCAAGATGGTCCAGATCAAGACTTGTTGACGTTTGATTTCTGATTGCATGGAAGTTATCTCTAATGAACTGAAACAAATCAAAACAAAAAGGCAAAGATCCTTCACTTACATCAAAATTTTCTGCACTTTCCTCATCATTGCCATAGCTGATATGCATTGGTTGATCACTGTACTCGAGCTGCTGAAAGTGAACTTCCTCCTCGCACAAACCAGCTACTGATTCATCTGCAAGATCGGATTCTTTTTGGAGAACATAATCATCATCATACTGATCAAACTGAGGCAAATCATCGGTATACAACACATCATCAAGCATACACATCATATCAACAGCACTCTCTTCTTCACAATGATCTATAAAACAATCAGAATGACAACTGGGATTAGAAACAAAAATTTTTGGGTCAGCCGCTTGTTCTTGAATGTCATTTTCATTTTTTGCAGTCATTTTCCGCACCATATCTTCTACTGCATTTACGAAAAGATCAAGCTTTTCCTCTGAAAGTGTCAGCTGCTCTGAAACATTCTTCTTTTCTTCTTCCTTCAACCTTGCCCTAAAGATGAGCAAATGAGCCTCTACATTCACTGCCTTGTTCTGCATCTCGTGAAGTGTTGCAATACTCTTTTCTCTCAGCTGAAACTCCATTTCCGGATCAAAGGCACCCGGGTAGTGCAAGAGAGCAGATCTAGGAGAATGTCTTATATCAGCTGGTATCGAAAAATATACTTGATTAAATCTGGCAGAAAACTGTTGTACTGTCTCTCCTGACTGTCTCTTCAGCTGGGCATACTCGTCTAAAATCAAGAAAATATTCTGTCCAATCATCCACCTGTCAAGGAAAACTTTGACAAACTGCTAGAAATATGTGATGCTCGCATCAGGCAGGGCTTTGAACCAACTCTTCACTTGGCCTTGCAAAGAAAGAGCAAAAAGTCTGATACTAACATCTTCATCATCAACTTCAAAAAGATCTAGAAAAGTCTCAACATTCTGCACATGTTGCTCAGCGTTGACATTGTTACATTCACCATCAAATCTTGGTAGATATAGGTCATAATTTGTAGGGAAGGCATGAAGAACAGAAGGTAAAACAAGAGGTTTGTACCGATCTGGAATTTTACAAGGTGTAGGGGTATGTACAAGAGCTGTGGGATCAGCTTGATTTTCTGGCTCATCACTCTGAAGAGAGTCATCATAATATGTGGGAAAAGTAAGGAGACCAGGATCAAAGGGAAACTCAGCATTTACACTTTTTGAATGAGTCGAGTGAAGATTTTGATCACCTTTCTCATACAACAAACTTTGAAAAACTTTCAGGACAGCTTCAAGACCAGCGAAGAAGTAATTTACAAGAAGGCATATTAGATCCTGAATACCATTCCACTTTAGATACCTGAATTTTGTGTAAGATCCTTCCATTTATCAGAGAAAAAGTCAATCCTCTAGTGGAGTCTCTACAGGAGTCACCAGGTGAATGATTTCAGCCTTCTTATGTCTGATCATTGTCCACCATCAACCATCAGATCTGAACTCGATACATGTACTGGGGGAATTCGCAAATCAAGGGGCACATTCACAAGCTAAACCGGAGATCGACTGAAGCAGCTTTTATCTACTATGCACTCGCAGAGCAAGAGCAGTTCGAAGGCTACCTGGCATGACTTCAGACTCCGTCTATAGCAAATGACAATAATAAGCAAATTTCTTCCCCAGTATGGTCGCCACTATGTTAGCGCTCAAATCTACCTTAGGCTGAAATAAGGTAAAACTCAAGGCTACATCAAACCACGCTCAGCCTCGTAGCTAGCCCTACGAGGACAGGAGAGGGCTCTCTCCGTCAATCTCGATAAAATGAGCAATAGGGTGTGAGATGACTTACAATGGGAACTGATTTTAGGCTATTAAAGAGATAGGAAAGTTTGATTTTGATTTTTTGGGTTTTTGTTGGAGAAATGGGAAAAACAAATTTTGGGTCCGGGGATAAGGTCAGATCTTTGCAGAATTCGAGTTGGGGCGAGGTAGGCGATAGTCTTGATGCTTTTGATTGGGTATATGGATAGACCAGAACGACAAGGAGCTGAAGAGGGCAAATAAGAACTTGGATCCTTTCCAAACAGGCGAAAACATGTAAAACTAAACGAATTCAAAGGCAGAGCACTGTAAACAATGGATTCAACCTCATCTACTCATTCATTTTAGTTTCAGAAGCATAAGAAGGGATGGAATACATTAAACATGAAATAACTTACAATAAACTGAGAGAAAACACCATCAAGAACTGAAAGCCACAAGAATCCCAACAGGTGCTGCAAAACCTCTGATCTTTCCTTAGCCAAAATATGAAAAATATGTACAATAGTGTGCCAAAAGTTTCCCAAGAGTCCAACCAGTCCAACCTATCCAACCTCTGAAAAGGATTGAGAAATTACATCATATAGAGCATCCTAACCCCCTCCCATGCCTCTAGGGGTCGAATTTCTTCTTCAGGGATCAGTTTCAACCAAATTCTAATCAAGGAGCTAAAATCTAGGCAGCTAACAACTTGCCTCTAAAAGAGTGGAAACTGATTCATTTACATGATTTTCACTTTTTTGAGAGTGAATCTTCTAGAATAGGTAAAAATGAGCCAAATTTACATGCCAACCATCAATTTACATCATGAAAACCCAAAAATTTCATCCATAAGCAAAACTGGTCCCAACTGGCCGAAATTCTGAGCTAGAAGTTGAAAATTTGACCAAAAATCTATATGGGTAGCGCGCCTGAGCTATATGGGTAGTGCGCCTTTCAGCCTGATTTTGAGGCACTTCCCGGCATCCAAATTGACCTCATGATAGCTCGTTGGAAAGCCCTGGATGTTGGCTATCCAACCGAAGTGGAATTCCCCAATTTTGAGCTCATTTGCCCCTCCAAAACTTCATTCTCCCAGAAGTACTTCCTGCTGGTGCAAAAGGTGGCAGCAAGGTGGTTTTCATGGTGTTTTTGGGCCTTTTGACCATCTAGAATCTGATGAAATGCTTCAGAAATACCTGAGCATGCATAAATTACCATGAAAAACCCAAAAATACAAACATTTCCTTCAGCAAGTGTCCCAAACAAAAGTGAGCATGTGGACGCGCTACTCGTATGGCTGAAAAATCTGTTTTGAGGCATAAAAAATCACAATTGACAAAATTTTCTCCAAATTTGCTCAAATTCGGAGCGAAGACCCTCCATCAAGTATCATGCCCAGCCAATGAAGCCTCGGCCAAAATCCGGAGTGGATCAGGCCTTTTCCGCCGTTTTAGTGCTTCGCTCAACCTCCTCTTCAGAATCTTCATTCTCGCTTTGCAGACATGCATGCGAGCCCAATAATGATTTTTCATATGAAGGAACATGTCTTTGTTTCTATCATGATCCTGTGAATGTACCTACGCTGATGAAGAAGGCGAGACCCCTTCCACGCCATGTGGAGATAGTACTCGCGCTGCTGATGAAGTCAACGAGACCCCTTCCACCCCATGTGGAGATAGTACTCGTCGTGATGCTGCAAACAAAGCTCTGTGGCCTCTCTGATATGTTACCACTACTGGTGCACTGCTATGCTCCATCTCAGTACATCAACCTCAATGGTTGAGTCACTGTCTTGCTCATATCCTTGCTCATAAACTGAATCCGTCTCTGACATGGCTTTGAAAACAAGTTGTCTGCAATATGTGTGTTGATATAGGTGTAGTGAAGTCAAAGTTTCAATGTATGCTCAAAACCCAAATATGTTGCATATGTACCAAAACATCATAAGAAAATAATTCACAATGGTAATAGCTCTGTTTTAGTGGATAGGGGTAAAAACAGTCTCTGTTTTGGATCACAAGTGAAATTGACAAATAAGTACCAAGTGCAAATGTAGTGTGCAGCCCTTTGTAATGCTGGCCAAAATTTGTCAAAGGAGCAAACAAATATGGGACTATGTTTTATCAATGGAGAATGGGAACAATATGACAATGACCACAATGAAACAAATGGCCATGACAGTGGTAATAGAATGATGATGGCAGCAGTGGTAATATTATGGTGATGGAGGATATGGACAAGTCAACATAAGACTATGTAAAAACATGGCAGGACATGACAGCAGTGGTAAGATGATAAATTAAGGGCGGGAGGATTATGTACATAATGTGCTAGGGCGCCACTAGCAATACAGGCATGAGCATATATACCAATCATAAAAGTTCACAAACCCTTCACAAGACTGTCCATATATATTCGAAACCCTTAAGGAATAAATCTGCATATAAAAGTAGGGTTTATACATTTCTCTTCAACCAAGTCTTGTTTCCCAACATTAATAACACCACAATCATGCTAAAATTTACTGAGCAACCTTTAGAAACCTACTTGCAAGTCGATGGAGCCGACTTGATACGAAACTGAGCTCAAGACAAATTTTTTTTTTAGCTTTGTCTCTGTATGGGTAGCACCCCTGCCCAACTGGTAGCGCCCGGCAAGTGGGTAGCACCCGTGTTAATTAACACTGGCTGTGGAACTTATGTGGGTAGCGCACCTTATATGGGTAGCGCGCACCTTGTATGGGTAGCGCCCTGCATGTGCGTTTTGCAGGAGAATTTTGGAGGCCTTCCTGATGTCCAAATTAGGCGTGTGATAGCTCGTTGGAAAGCTCTTGGAGTTTAATTTCCAACACAAGTGGAATTGTTTAATTTGGACTTCATTTGCCTTGTCAGAAATCAAATCTCCCAAAACTTGTCAAAATGAGCAGAATGAGGCTGCCTCAAGGCAGAGCACTGTTGCAGTCAACTTTGGAAGGTCTTCCTCAACTCCAAATTGAGCTCATGATAGCTCATTGGAAAGGTATTTCTATCTAGTTATCATTTGACTCATTAAGAAAGTCATTTGGCCAACCATGCTAGGAGAAATCTTGATTTTCCCAAGGTCACTTCAGAGGTGCATTCAATTCTCCTGAGGCAACGGTAGTTTTGAAATTTCTCTAAAACCATGATACCTGTGTAAAAAGTGAAGGAGGTTTTCCTTCCGTGGGATGTTTTTGACAAAAACCTCTCTCAGTTTCCCAAAATTCATCTTTGATTTCTCTGAAACCTCTTTTGAGTGAAACTTATCCTGATGTGTGAAACAAGGAATTTTGTCGAAATGAAGCGAGATGAAGGGGATAGGGGGCTTCTAAATTCTTGGGGAAATTTTTGGAAGTAGGGAGGGATGTTAGGAAGCAGGGGAAAGTGGAATCTCAGAGATTGAGTGAGGGAAGGGGTCCAAAAGGGAAAAACACAGGCCTAGCCTAGAAAATTGCCAAGTTGTGGCAAGAAACTAGGGTTTGTGCAAAAATGAGGAATTTGGGGAATCTCAGAGATGGGAAGTGTTTAATAAGGTACATTAATGATAGGGGAAGGTATATGAACATCATGATACAAATTTTTTCGATGATTTGACCATCCAAGAGAAATTACCTCCAAAACCCTGGGTGAGGGAAATGGACCTTACCAAGGCACAACTGAAGCATGAAAAAGATGTAAAATGACCCAATGGAACCTGACATGATGATGAAAACCCTCTGAATGATGGTACACTCAGCTGAATGGTGACATGGACCGACATTTGGACAACTTTGACAGGAGTAAAAGCAACCCCTAGACCTAATGCCTAGTGACCAAATTTTTCTTGAAAACTCTTTGAAATGACAAAATTTGACCTTGACACCTTAAAATCACTTTGTAAGAGCATGTTTGATCATTGAAGGAAAGCTGCAAAGGCTGACTCTAACAGGGGGCATAGTAGGAGGTCACTATGTAGGGAAAGAAAGAGCGCAGAAAATTCTAAGAGTTGGGCTATGGTGGCCCACACTACAAGCGACTCTCATGATTATTGCATAGCCTGCAATACATGCCAAAGGATAGGGAGGCCATCGCATAGAGATGAAATGCCCCTGCAACCGCCGATGGCCCTACAAGTGTTTGAAAAATGGGCCATCGACTTCATTGGGCCCATTAACCCGCCATGGAAGAAGACAGGTGCGTGCTACATCATCACTGTGACTAATTATGTAACCAGATGGGCCGAAGTGCAAGCTGTGAAGGATTGCAATATAGATACCATTGCACACTTCATTTTTTAAGATGTTCTAAGCTAGTTTGGTTGTCCAAAGATCCTTATGAGCGATAGAGGTATGTATTTTGTTAATGAAGGAATAATGGCCTTGACTAAAGAATTTCAAATCGACCACGCAAAAAGGGCCCCGTATCATCCACAGGCTAATAGAGTTGTAGAAGCTTTTAACAAAATATTGGAACATGCGCTGACCAAGGTCTGTAATGTCAACTGCAATGACTGGGGCGTTTGCATCCCATCAGTCCTTTGGGCCTATCGAACCACCTGCAAGAAACTGACTGGGAAAACACCGTTTCGGATGTTTTATGGAAAGGAGGCCATTATGCCCATGGAGTATATTTTTCCTAACATGCGTATCATAGCCTTTATGAACATGGCAGAGCCTAATATCATGGAGGAGCGGTTAGCGCAACTCGTGGCCTTGGAGGAAGATTTTTTCATTGCTAACTTCCCTCAGCAAGTTCAGAAGGCCTGGGATAAAGCGTGGCATGATCAAAATATTTGGAAAAATACATTTGCAGAGGGAGAATTTGTCCTGATATACAATAGCCAGTTTGCAAAGCACCTAGGGAAGTTCTGTCAGCACTAGCTAGGTCCTTATATGGTAAAAGAAATTATTGATGGAGGAGTTCTCCGGTTAGCCACGCTGTGTGGTGATATGGTACCAAGATATGTCAATGGCATCCGAATCAAACAATATAGGATCAAATTACTATATGGTCGGAGTAGCTATATGGCGCGGAAGGCGCACAAGTAGGGGGAAAACACAGGCATGACCGTGGTACGCACAAGGCTCATTCGCGGGTCTGGAATCTCGGGGAGGTGCGTTGGCCGTGCAGGGGTCAATCGCAGCCTAGAGAGGTGCACTAGGAGCACAAGGGTGTGTTGGGAGTGCAGAAGGTGCACGTGTAGTGCAGGGGTAATATATAGCTGCGAAAACTAGCCGTTGGGATAGTAAAACTGCGCAAAAAAGAAAACTCTACCATTCAAAGGAGTGGGCAGCCGGTAATTAATGAGCCAATTTCCAAATATTTTTTATCGTTTACTTGATGGTAAGTTTCTGATAAGCTTCATCCAACCGTTGGTCGATATCCAAGGCTATAAAAGCAGAAGGGTAGATTAGAAGGGGGTTCTGTGTATCTTGAACAGTTTGTGCTTTGCGAAATTCTGTTACTATTGTGTTTTGTTAATGTCTAGGCGTGCTACCCTCTTTGATAGTAGCAACACTGAGTTAATATTTCGTGCAATAATGACCGCGACTAATCCCATTGAATCTTCCCAGACTATGACCTCGACAGTGCAAGAATCTGAGGAAGCACTGGAATTCACCGCTGAAGTTGAGGAGGTTATGTCCACACCAAGCAAGGGAAAGCAGAAGGGGCAGGGAAAAGGCCAGGAGCAAGGGTCGGGAAAACCTGCGAAGTAGGTTGGGGTGAAGCCCCGCTCCTCCCCTCAAAATGTGAAATCCCTGTGAATGGTGCCCCAGGCACATTTTCCCAACCCATTAAAGAGATCATTTTCTGCTCAGGAAGAGGCCCGGTGTAATATTCCCAAATTTCCACATCTTATTTGGAATATTAGAGTCCTTGATTTTCTTAATAAATTAAGTAAATAAAAGGGTGGAGGGGCCCACAAACCTAAAATATGAATAAAATCCACTTTTAATGTGTGTGTGTGGATATTTTAGATCTAGATCTAGAATCATGGAGTAGTGGATCAACTCCATTGATGGAGATCATGTCTCATTTATGAGATAGATTATGGAGGATGAAACAGTCAAATAAGATCATGGATATTAAATATTAAATGATAAGGATCTTTGATAAGGTCAACTGAGATCATAATACATTCAAAGAATATCATTAAGCACTTATGATAAGATAGTGGAGGAAGGATGCATTTAATAAATGCATGATGGAGAGAGTGATCACCCCATGTGAACATGATGGAGGACATGGATCAATAGCGCAGTCAAACATGGAGACTTTGTCCACATGTACAGCACAGATTTGTAGTGGACCTAGGCTATGGAAGGCTCATGTTGTAGAAATTATATGCACTAAGCATGCATATGTCCAAGATCCACCTGATATCACACTATTTAACTTTATGCAAGATATTGAATCTATTCCACTTGTTAATCTTTTGCAGAAAAAATTAATCGCACACACATGTGAAGCATAAACAAAATTTATCAATCGCACATAACACCGTTTTTTAACCAGGAAAGCCTGAATCTGAAAACCCGAACTATATATTATGTAACATGGAGATCATATGAAAATCTCATACAAACATACAAATCTTATCACAATCTCTCGGTACAGTACAATCGTCATACACTAATCAGGCCTAATCTTGCAAATCCATGCACCGATCTATGCCACCTGCTAGCCTGCCTCCATTGCGCAATCTCTACTGAACAATAGCTCTGAATGAATTCGAATTACTCCATCCTTTACTGTGCAATCCTCATTGGCATCTCCACTGAGTGTTGGATGCAATCAATGCATCACTATAGTCACAATAGATAGTCTATCTTGCCCTTTCACCTATCTCTCCACTGGTCTCCACTGAAACTTCCATGCACTGTAGTTAACTGATGTATTCTTCATTTTTTTAATGGGTTATTATTTATGAATTAATTAACTAATTAATTCACTCCACTCTCACTAGTGTATCAATCAGTTAGACTAGATACAACTAGCTCAACTGAGTCTAACTGAGTTAAACTGAATACAACTCCATAACTACTTCTTCCAACTCTGTCATAAATCTGCCACTTGAGTTCTAACTGAGTCCTCCATGCAATAGCTCTAGTAAACCCTCAAGAATAGCATAATTCCTTCTGTTAGCTGTTGTGCCACATCTGTGCACTGAACTGAAGTGCTCCAAGAGAATAAGTTGTTGTTTAGAGTCTGACTATTATTAAGAGCTAATAATAACCGACATACATCTAATTATAGATTGACGATCTATAAATAGACTTTGCCCAATATTCTAAAAATAAAATTTCATCTATTTTTCCAACTTGATCAACCATCCACAAATAGCATCCTGCAACTTCTGAAATATGATCATCATGTCTAAAAATAGACTTGCGCCAAAAATAGCCTGCGGGCCCACTTAGTGAAGGTGACTCTTTTCACTGAGCTCATCATCTTGTTTAATATCAACACTCCCTCTAAAAAATATAGGGATTATCCTTCACCCCGATCCTGCCTCTATGGTATTCAAATTTTCTCCTGGTGAGCACCTTCGTTAGAATATCTACATCCTAATCCTCCGTGGGAATGTACTGAAGCAACATGATCTTCTGCTGCACACAATATCTGATATGATGATACGGGATATCAATATGTTTAGATATATCATGAAACAAATGATTAACCGAGAGTTTAATGCAACTCTAATTATCACAATGAATCACCGTGGGATCTAAATGTGAACCGAACAAACCAACTAGAATCTTCCTCATCCAGATAGCCTCACATGCAGCTAAAATTGCTGCCATGTATTATGCTTCCACTGAAATGAGTGCCACAAATATTTGTTTTCTACTGTACCAAGAAACTACGGTAGATTCGATATTGAAAATCCCTCCTGATGTGCTCTTTTTGTCTGTTGGGCTTCCTGCCCAATCTGCATCCGTGAATCCATGTAACTTCACCTCATCCGTCTATCTGTACCATAAACCATACTCATATGTGCCCCTGAGATATCTCAATACATGCTTGCCTGCCTTCCAAAAGAGCTTGGTAGGCTTAACCATCACTTGTGAAAGTTGGTTCACCGCATAACATATGTTTAGTCTTGTATTGACTAAATACATGAGCCAACCCACCAACTATCGATAAAGAGTGGCATCCACTACCTCTGTCGATGTAGCATCCTCTTTATTCCAATTTCCCGGAAGAGGAGTGTCGATAGGCTTACATCCTTGCATGTGAAACTTCTCCAGTATCTCTTGGGCATACTTGCCTTGAGACACAAACATTTCACCTTCCCGCTGCCATATTTCCAATCCAAGGAAATAATGAAGGAGGCCTACATCCTTTAGCTCAAACTCCTTTGCAAGATCAGCCTTGCATGAGTGTATCAATTGCTCATCACCTGTTAGTATTAAATCATCAACATAAAGTACAATGATCAAAATCTTACCCTCAACCACAATCTGGTACAGCTTTGCATCCGCCTCACTCTTGGTGAAGCCAAGCCCAGTGAAATAGTTGTCGATCCAAGTGTACCAAGCACGGGGTGCTTGTTTCAGCCCATACAATGCTCTTTTGAGCCTGCACGCATGAAACTCTCTGCTAAATATCTCAAATCCTTTAGGGTGCTCAATGTACACCTCTTCCTCAATGATCCCATTAAGGAACATAGTCTTCACATCCATCTGATGAATGTGCCAACCGATCTGTGCCGAGAGAGCAAGGATGGTCCGTATGGAAGAATACCATGCGACAGGTGCAAAGGTTTCTTCATAGTCAATCCCCTCAATCTATGAGAAGCCCCGAGCAAAAAATATTGCCTTATACTTCTTGATGCTCCCATCAACAGCTTGCTTTACCTTGTAGATCCATCTTGATCCTACAATTGATTTTCCCACTGGTCTTGGAACAATATCCCAAGCATTGTTTCTGACAATGGAGTCATACTCCTCCACCATGGCATCTACCCATGTGCGCTCCTACGCTGCTTCTTCAAAAGAAGATGGCTCTGTCACAATACATTTTCTCATAAGAGCCATGTATCTAGTATATCGGTCAGGTGACTGTCTTTGTCTGTGTTGTGATGTAGGAACTCCTACATTCTGTGCCGCATCCACCTTCAGTCTCTCAGTTTCTGTGGTACGCTTCCTGCCTTGTCTGATGTTTGGTTCTGCATGAGTGTAATCCTTCACTCCATGAATTTCCTCCTATGGCTAATCCACATCCAGAGGCTCATCTTTAGGAAAAATAAGTTCCTCTTCCGCATGCAAATGTAGCTCCCTCTCAAGCGACAACTTCATGGCTTTCACCTCATTTAATTTTATATCCCGTTACATAACAGTCATTCGACTATTTGGAAAATACACACAATAGTTGTGGGGTGTTTCTGTGTACCCCAAAAATATCCCAACTTCTGCAGTTGGCCCCAGCTTCTTCCTGACATCCTTCATCACATGAATGTAAACAGGTGAGACAAAAATCTTCAAATGAGAAATATCAGGCTTCTTACCAGTAAAATCTTCCTCGGCTGTACTCATGCCAAGTACTCTTTGAGGACAATGATTTTGCACATAAACTGCAGTGTTGCATGCTTCCTCCCACAAGTGCAATGGTAGGCCCTGATCATGCAGCATCGCTCGTGCAGCACCCATGCTATGAGTTCTCTTCGAATTCCTTCTTTGCTACAGAATTATTTGAATTCTCCAGAGATGTACTCACCACCATTATCACTCCGTAGAGGTTTCACCTACTTCCCTGACTCCTTCTCCACCAATGCCTTGAACTCATAGAAATTTGAGAACATTTCACTCTTCTTCTACATGAAGAATATCCAGAATCTACGATAAAATTCATCAACAAATATCACATAATACCTGTGTTTCGCTGTTGAAGCAACTGAGAATGGTCCACACATATTTGTGTGAATTCTCTCCAGGATCACCAAAGCATGGTTCTCCTTCTCATGAAAGGTGGTCTTCACAAACTTACCCATTGTACATCCTTTACACTGATCCGATTGCATAAGAGTACCCTTGGGAAGTCCAATAGAAATTTTATGCAAAATTTTCAAAGCGCCATGGTGAAGATGGCCCAATCTCCTGTGCCATAATTCACCCTCATCGCATCTCACCACTTCTTCTTCTTTGCCCACCATTGCAACGCAGCCATCTACCTCCAGCTTGTAGAGATTCTTAATTCGAACCCCTATCTTCTTGGTTTGAACCATTGTTTTATGTCGAAGGAAATATTTTCCATCACTGAAAACAACATCATAACCCCTGTCTTCCAACATTGCGACTGAGACCAAGTTCTTCTTCAGAACTGGAACATGCATGACATTATTCAACAAGAACGGATTACCAGACTCCCTCTCAAAGGTAATGGTCCTAATGCCAGTCGCACTGTACTAACCATCATCGCCCATCTCCATATGCATCCTTCTCCTCCAAGTCACTAAACAACTCTTTGTCTCTCGTCATATGGAAAGACGCACCACTGTCAAGATACCACACCGATCCCATGCAACTTGAAAACAAGCATGCGATCAAGGAAAAGTCCAACTCGAATTGTGAGGCTAAGTCCTCTCCAGCTGGAAATCCAGCAGCCTGCTTATTATTCTTCTTCCGTGGACAATTAGTGGTGAAATGTCCATGCTCGTGATAGTGAAAACACTTCACTTTGGACAAGTTCTGATTCTTGCCTTTCGCATCGGATTTAGAAGGATTTTTTTTCCCCTTCCATTTCCTTGATTTGGTAGCTAAAGCACAATTCTATGCATCTTCATTCTTCAATGAAGATCCATCCCTGGTACCCCGCCTTATCTCCTCCTACACAAGATCCGACCAAAGTCGCTCCCATCCTGGTAGTTTCTCCCGTGCATTGACAGAGTCTTCGTAGCTATGCCAACTCTTCAGAAGCCCAAGGAGAGCCAAGCTCACCAAGTCTTATTCATCAACAGTAACCCTCACACTTCCCAGCTCATCCTTGTAGTGGAAAAAATTCGTGAGGTATTTTGGAATACTGTCACCTTTCCCCATTTTTATTTTTCTGAGCTTGTCTTTAAGTGCCAACTTCCTCTAGTCACTTCTGCTTTGGAACAAGTCTGTCAAAGCCTTCCACATTAAGAATGGAGTGGCTTTCCCGTGAAGGCTGGACATAATGTGGTCCTTCACACCTTCCAACAGAATCCTCCTCGTCTTTGCAGTCTTCTTTTTCCATGCATCAAGTAATGCAGCATCGCTAGATCCCTACTTAGGAACATCGCTATCGATGAAATCCTTCAACCCATTATCCTCCAACACCGCCTCCATATTGTCCTTCCAGGCTATGTAATTTGAGCTCCCATCAAGGGCATACTCCAATCTCAACCCGTTGAAAGATATTTCAATGTATACTCGATTTCTGCACCAAGAATCTTCTGTAGCAAATTCGAATTGTCCACCAGCACAAACTCACTTCACAATTGCAATCTTCAATAAAAAATGCTCCGATACCATGTAGAAATTATATGCACTAAGCATGCATATGTCCAATATCCACCTGATCTCACACTATTTAACTTTATGCAAGATACTGAATCTATTTCACTTGTTAATATTTTGCGGAAAAAATTAATTGCACGCACATGTGAAGCATAAACAAAAATTATCAATCACACATAACACAGTTTTTTAACCAGGAAAGCCTGAAGCTGAAAACCCCAACTATATATTATGTAACATGGAGATCATATGACAATCTCATACAAACATACAAAGCTTATCACAAGCTCTCAGTACAGTACAATCGTCATACACTAATCAGGCTTAATCTTGCAAATCCATGCACTGATCTATGCCACCTGCTAGCCTACCTCCACTGCGCAATATCTGCTAAAGAATAGCTCTGAATGAATTCGAATTACTCGATCCTTGACTGCACAATCCTCATTGGCATCTCCATTGAGTGTTGGATTCAATCAATGCATCACTATAGTCACAACAGATATTCTATCTTTCTCTTTCACCTATCTCTCCACTGGTCTCCACTGAAACTTCCATGCACTGTAGTTAACTAATGTATTCTGCAGTTGATTGATGAGTTATTATTCACTAGTGTATCAATTAGTTAGACTAGATACAACTAGCTCAATTGAGTCTAACTGAGTTAAACTGAATACAACTCCATAACTACTTCTTCCAACTGTGTCATAACTCTGCCACTTGAGTTCTAACTGAGTCCTCCATGCAATAGCTCCAGTAAACCCTCAGGAATAGCGTAATTCCTTCTGTTAGTTTTTGTGCCACATCTGTGCATTGAACTAAAGTGCTCCAAAAGAATAAGTTGTTGTTTAGTGTCTGATTATTATTAAGAGGTAATAATAATTGGCATGCATCTATTTATAGATTGACGATCTATAAATAGACTTCGCCCAATATTCTAAAAATAGAATTTCATCTATTTTTCCAACTTGACCAACCATCCACAAATAGCATCCTGCAACTTCTGAAATATGATCATCATGTCTAAAAATAGACATAGTCTAAAAATAGACTTGCGCCAAAAATAGCCTATGGGCCCACTTAGTGAAGGCGACTCTTTTCACTAAGCTCATCATCTTGTTGAATCTAAACACATGTATATAATGAAGGTGAAGGCACAATGGAAGGCATGATTTGGATTATTCATTTCTTGATCTATTTAGATCTATATTTGTCTTAGGAAATTTCTAAGTAGACTTGGGTTGTTTAGCAGAGTTTGCAGGGTGTTCCCAAGCGGGAATCCCACCTCTTTCTTTAAGTAGCTCTAGAAAGAGGATTTTTCTTCATTATTTATCAAGAATTGGTGCCATCTTCAGGAGGTTGTTTCTAGCATTCAGCTAGGAAACCAGTGGAGAATTCATCCTACCACATTGTTCTTCAGATCTAGCCTTCAGGAGTAGCAGATCTACATCCGGCATTCAGGCCATTGGGTTTCACCTCCATGCAGCAGTAGTCCCTTCAAGGATTGTGCAGTCTAGTGCTATAGATCTATTGGAGGAAGGAATTTTCCAGTATTTCAATTGGAAATCCTATGAGGGATAACCTCCTCACATTGGATCTATTGTTTCCATCACTCAAGAGCTAATTTGAAACATCTAGCAGTAGGCTAAGGAGCCTCCCTCTCTAACAGCGTAGTTTTCTGAAGCAGTTGTTCATCCAGCAGCTATTTTCAGTGGAGGAGATTGGAGGAGCTAGATCTTGAGCTTTTAGCCCAAGGATCTAGTGAAGGGATCATCCCTTCTTGCATAGATTTGATTGTACATCATTGCAGCCATCATATTATCAGATCTAGCTTCAAGTCTGCATTCCCAGCAGCATATATGTGAAGCCCTAAGAGGAAGGTTATCTTAGACTTACAAATCTGAGAAACCCCTCTTGGGTTATCTTGGAAATCCATCATAGAGCCCAAATCTACAATTTTCAGCATCATCAAAGCTACCATTCTGCTAGATCTAACTTTCTATCTTACAGGCAGTTGCAGCAGGGACAGTGTAGTTTACCTTCCAGCAAAGCAGAAGTTACGCAATCCCTCTTGGGATATCATTACAAGGTAATTCTAGGCTACTCTTGTGGCTTGAGTGTCTCATATTTTGAGCATTGTTATACTTGATTTTTTCACCTCCAAAATAATAAAATGGCTCAGCCGTTTCTGTGCATTCTGATGTGTATATAGATTTATTGTTTACTTTGTTGCAATTCTTATATTTTGTTTTAGTATTACTACACTCCCCCTTTTTGGATATTACAGTGGTATCAGAGCATGATCTTTGGCTTAGCTTATAGACACTTCATATTTTACATCAAAAGAAGAAGCAGATAGATGAGATCTATCATGGTGGATGATAATTCTGCCACTCCTTTCCTTAGATCCATGCAAGATCTCTCAAAGGAGGTCAATCCAATGAAGAAGGAAGGACATAAATAAGATCCATTAAGAAGATGTGATGAGGAAGGTCCAAGCACTTCCTATCAACAAAGAAGAAAACCGAAGAATCCTAGATCTCATCATAGATCCACTAAGCCCACTTTCTGTGGAGAAAGTGAAAGGTGTAGAAATGAAGAAAGGAATGAACCTAAGACTCATGATACTCTCATTCTATATCTTGAAGAGTAAAAAGCACAGTCTAGAGCATTTAAGGAGAAGCTAACTCTACAACAATTCTTCAAAATCAAAGAAGAGAGAGGATCCTATAGCAGAAATAGAAGAAAGGCATAATAGATTCTATTTTCCTACATTTGATGGATCTTCCTCAAGCACTTTTAAGGCTTGGAGGAGAGAGTTAGATGCATTTTTCAGGCTACATTCTATAGCTGAAAGAGAGGTTGTTCAAATTGCAGCACTTCAAATTTTAGGTGAAGCCAATTATTGATGGTTTGGTCACATGGAGCATGCAAAGGTGACTAAATATTCAGATTTCTTTCACAAGTTGAGAAAGGAATTTGATGTGAGAAAACTAGAGATATGTCACAAAGTGACATTTCCTAAGGAGGAGGATGTGAATCTTGTCACTCTGGACAAAAAATCATCTTATTCACCACCAGCTGCAGAAGTACTTGCATCTAGAGAAGAGACACTTGCAAATTTGCAAGATGGTATTGAGATCTTGACACATAGAGTCCCATGCATGGTTTAAGAGATGCATGAGAGAAAGGAGGAAGATTCTAGCGCTGGTACAGTTGGAGAAGAGTAGCCATCACTATTACCAGTAGTTGGAAACACTATTTCCCCAGTTGGAGGAAATCTTGTGTTTTGGCAAGAGATTCCCACACATCAGTTGATCCATGGTATGCATAAAATTTTATCACATATTGTTTCAGTAGATTCTATTGAAACTTATGAGGACATGCCATCAGGGCCAATGCATAACCAAGGGTTAGAACACAATGCTGATTTGAAGGAGCCACATATCACAGCGTAGATGACCCTTGATATAATCGAGGAGGAGATTAAGAACTATCCTAGTTCATCATTGTTGAACTACATTCAACCCTTTGAGTTGAAGTGTAGAGTGTCAGAAAATGGGATGACCATGATCCTATGTACAATAAATGGTTATGAGATCAGTATTGTGCCTTGCTTTGAGATAGAACATGTATTACCATGTAGATCTACAACATTGTCACTTAGTGGTTGTGAAAATGAAGAGGCCCCATCATTCTTGGAGAATTTTGAAGGTAGCTTCACTCATGAAGCAATGGAGGTAAAGATAACAAATGGTAGACATCTTGAGATGAGGAATCTTTTCTCCTTTCTACATGACCCTTTCTCAATGAGCATCTCATAGCTCAAAGAGAGACTTCTACGTGCAACAGATCCAAAAATTCATTGGTTTTGGAGGGCCTTTGGTGAAAAGAGAATATCATTAAGGGATCTCATTGGAGGTGCACTTCAACATTTCATGAAGTGAAAAGTTCTTCATCATTTTGGGGAGGATGGTATTCTACAAGGGGAGGATACCATGATTATGCAACACATCAGTCACCATCCACATTGGGATGAGTGGATGAGGATGATAAGTAAGGGGTTGCATGACCACTTGTATATTTATGACATGGGCTAGCAAGCTTGGTTACATTGGTTGCGATTTTTGTCACTGCCAAAAGGCTCCTATTTCTTTGATCCATGCCTTGAAGAACACTTATGAAATGAAGAAGGAGGCATGGCTATGATGGCTGCTATTGAGTGATTATGGTTACCACCCAATAGCTCATATTTTTCTGATTCATGCCTTGTGTATCAGTGATAGAATTCAGCAAAAGAATGCATGTTAATTTTTTTTCCCCTTGAGAGAGATTGGCCACCACATGACATCTCCTATGTCTATGTGTTTTGTATTGGGTAAAGCTTGGAATGATGCTATCATGATGTGCATTGATGTTGTTTATTTTTATTGGGCTGATGTGACATTCCACATGTCAATTAGTATGTTTTTTCTCCATGATGCACATGAGGAGGAGAGAAAGCAACAAGATATCTTGTTGCTTTGGTTGCTTTTGGGGGAGTTTGGCTTGTCCATCTTACATGGAGGAGATGGAGGATGGTAGCAAAGGGCCTTACTCCGGTGGTTACTATTAGGAGAATATGGTTTGACATATTTGTATACCCATATAACTCCTTTCCTTCTTATTTTTGCATAACGTTGGGATGATTCTTGGATCGAACAAGTCCAACAGGGCTAAGGATGGGAGCATGTCAACGCTCAATAAAATTCATAAAGCATGGGATGAAGAGATGTATTGTGAGATGGAGCTTTTCCTTTGTGGAAAGAGCCACTTTATTTTATGTATCTCATGTATTAATGATGAAGTTGGAACTCATATGGTTGTCACTTGGTGCTTCATGGTGGTAGGAGAAAATCTAACCATACAGTATTAAGGAACATATGTCGATGTTTCGAATCCCAATGGGGATCCATCATTAGGACCTTAGAATGAAGAAATCTAGAGAAGGTTTTTAGACCATTAATAGTGACTAATTTCTTGAAAAGAGCCGACCAAAGTTTATTTTGTAATTTGTATTTTAATTTTAATAATTACATTTCTAATTTAATAATTTTTTTTTTTTTTTAGATCAATAATAATAACTACTAATTATAAAATTCTTATGGGTAAAATACTAAAATTCAGAAATTCAAGGTTGGATGACAAGTTAAAAAAGAAATTGACCCCTTCTTGTGAGGTCATGCCAAGAATTTATGGATTACCCAAAATTCATAAAGAAGGAATCCCCCTTAGACCGATTTTTAATACCATAGGGTCCCCCACCTATGAGTTGGCGAAATATGTTGCCAAGATCCTGAAACCACTTGCTGGGAATACTGACTCTTTCATAAAGGACTCAAGTGATTTTGTCAAGCTCAATAAGGATCAGAAGGTTGAGGAAAACGACATCTTGGTAATTTTTGACGTGGTATCATTATTCACTAAGATTCCTTTAGATGAGGCAATTCAAGTCATTAAATATGTCATTGATCCAAGAACAACCAAGCTTGCGGATATTTGCCTACGCTCCACTTTCTTCAGCTTCCAAGGGGAACTATATGAGCAAGTATCAGGTGTCACAATGGGATCTCCACTATCCCCTATTGTTACCAAATTATACATGGAACACTTTGAGAAGAAGGCCCTTGCCTTATATCCCTTAAAACTAGATTGGTGGAAAATATTTGTAGACGACACCAACATAAAGTGAACCCATGGGAAAGAGAATCTTGAAGGATTTTTTAATCACCTTAACGCCATTTCCACAGAGATTAAGTTTACTATGGAGGTTGAAGAAAATAGGAGCATTACTTTTTTGCACGTTCTTGTCACTAGGAATGAGGATGGAACTCTAGGGCGCTATTAGCCACCTATAATAATTTGTCAAAGCAAACAGGTGGCTAAATATGTTTCTGAGCCTTCAAGAGAAACATTTCCTTTGTAAATATATCATTCTTGAAGCCTTCATGTGTTTTCTATCCTTTAGAGAATCTTCACTGTTGTTTCCATTAATGAACCCTATTGTTTACCAAAGGAAAAAATTGTTCATAAGGCTCCATTTTCCATCATCTCACTTCTCTTTTCACTCACAAAGAATTCCATTTTTCACCCTTATCTCCCTTCACAAAATTCCTCTATAAACCTTCATTTTAACCTCTAAATCATCCTAACCCCCTTTTAAAAATTATATGTCCCTTTATTTGGTTTAAAAATCCTCTTTCTTACCTATCGGAACCTTAATTTGGCCTTAAAATCCATATTTTTAGCCTTAAAATCAGTATTTTGCACTATGAAGGTGTTAAACCCCCGAGGGCTTATAGCTGTTAGCCCCTTACCTCACCTGATCTCACCCCCGCAACCAGGTGCTAAGCCCTTGTCGCTCATCACAATAAGAGTTTTTCCCTATTTCCCTTGACATTCTTTATTGCCCCTCCCCGATGCGATGAGCCCCTTCTCCTCTGATCTTTCGATCTAATCTTGACCGTAAAATCCACAAGAACCGACGGCTGAGATTCAATTGTGCTCCGCTCATAAGACCTTCACCATCGCACTCGCCGATTAATCCCGACCGTTGATCGCCCTTCGATCCAACGGCCAGCATCCAATCGCATCGCCAATCTTCTTTTTATCCACCAGGTCCCGAATCATTTCGTTGATGAGATCACAACAGTCCATTCCCCTCATCCAATGGCTCGCATTGAATTTACCAATGGAACCCGCCTCCTTTCGCCCGTCTTATGTCGCGCTTCTCCCACACCATTAGATCTGCAGTCGATGATCCAATAGACCAAAATCCATTTCGCGCAATTTTTGGCCCCTCCCCGCAGTGCGCTACTTCCACGTGATATAAGTGGTTTTCATTTTACGCGTGTCGAGCGATGAATGGAATCACGCTCCAAAATTTAATACCGCCTCCACCCCCAAATGTTGCATGAAAACCATCCCCGGTTTCTGCCATACCGCCACCCTCCACAACGTCACTTTCGCTTTTAATCCCAGTTGTTGATCTCTGAGATTGAATGGTCCACATCATATTGTGATCTCTTTCGGTCGCCATTCATCTATTCTCCCAAACATTTCATTGAGAGATCTCCATTGTAGATCGTCCTAATCTAACGGTCCACGTCTCCCGTCGCGCTCAAACCCCCATCAGACCTGGTTAGCTGCTCTACCAGGGTTTTCCTCCCATTTTTCCACTGCATCCACATTATTCCTCACTTCTCCTCCACCCTCACAAGCCTTTGAAGTAGTCATTCCCACTCCCGCAGGTTTTTATAATGTGTTTATCATTTTTTGCAGGTTTCAAAGGGTGATGAAGTTATACTGTCTCCACAATCACAGTCATGGTGACACATCGCACAGAAAGACTATCACAGAGCAGAAGATCGCAGAGGAATAAATCACTAAGAGGGTTTAATAGCATTTTTCATCGAATATTGGGGTTATTGACCCTAACATAAACCCTCCAGCGCCCCTATAACCTGTATATTCACAAACACAGGTCAACAGAAGTTTAAGGAGTATCAGAAGAAGATTAAGAGTATTAGTGCATGATATTGAAGATTTAAGTATCCAACCTGTAGCTAAGGATAATGAAGAAACTTAACGAAGCTCAGACCATAAAATAATCAAGTCATATTAGTGTTTCAAAGTATCAGTGATTTGATATCAGCAGAGCGTTCTTTTCCCTAAGAAGGACAATTTCACACAGCCTACTCTTTTCTTCATCAAGCCCCAGAGCAGTTATTATTCTGACAGAAAGTCCTAAGAAATGTCAGTGCATTAGTTATAAAGTATGGAAGACCTGAAAGACAAATCTTCTCATTTCTTGTCTTAGAGTATGAACAGAGTACTACAACCAGGAAAGTATCTCCAAGAACATACCCTTGAAGTTATTGTCAACCTGAAAAAGACTCGTAATTCATCCAAAGGGTACTAAAAGTGAATGTAAATATATTAAACAGAATGGGCTTCAAAGACATTTCTCCCTCTATTTTAATGAATCATTTAAATCCTATCTACAACTACTATCACTCATTCACCTATAAGAACCCGTGAAAATTAAATTGAAAATGTTGATTGGTTGGTTGAGATTTTATTGACTGTTTGAACTATTATTGAGGTAAGTAGCTGAGTAGTTTCTAAGATAGTAGGTTGGAAATAAATTTTGGACTGTAAAAAGCCACTAGACTCAAAGTATGTGACTGGTTTTGCACATCAATCGAACAAGTAGATTCACAAGATCATGTTCTATATTATTGGTGATGTTTTCCTTACTGTAATTGTCTCCCTTCATGTTTTTTCATACTGTCCATTATTCTCTAATAAAGAACAGAAGGTATAGATTAGGACATACAGTTGGAAGTACCCTAAATCTCACTGATAAACTTTATCTTTATGTTTTCCTCTGATTGTGTATTTAAGGATAATGCTATAGAGTATAACCAGTCAAGGAGTGTTGGTAAGACCATGTCTTGCTGAGTAGAACTTGAAGCATTGTTCTTAAATGATATTTTCATTTCATGCTAAGTAAAGATTGAACTAGGGAAGTCTATGGTTAGCCCTTTCCTCTAGTTTTTCTCCTACAATTTGTCTTGAAAGTTTTCCCGAGAGTTAGTGTCAAAAGCAGAGAAGGTTAAAATTCTTTCTCTGATCTTAGGCCCTACTCTGTGTTTAAACTTAAATGTTTTCTAATTTACAAAAGCGGTTATGAGGACTGCTGGATTGTTTTTCTTGAGAGTATGCTAAAAGCAGGCTAAGTTAAAAGTCTTTTCTTGATCTTAAGCTACCCTTTGTGTCTTTATTGAGAGTTTCCTTTGAAAGTATGTCAAAAGCAGGATAGGTTAAAAGTCCTTACCTAATCTTAGGCTGCACTTTGGTTTCTTTCTTTCACCTCACTTATTAATGTTCCATCTCACCATCTATCTCAAGAGATCCTTTGGTATAGATGACTTGCCCTATGGAAACCCTTGGATAGTTGTTATGCAAGTAATCCCTTTTATGACTCCATAGCCTAATGGATTGACACTTTCTTGACTTATCTTCCCATGCTGAAACATCCTTCTACTTATTTCCTTTTTCACTTCACATAACCTTCTCAGTTAATGATCTCCAACCAAACAAACAAACCAAACCCCTGTGCTTCATACCTAGCCTAATACCATAAACTAACCTTAAAGATATATCATTATTTGCATTTATAGAGAGATCCCTCTCTGGATACAGGAGCGCTAGATCCTAGGATCCCAAATCGGTTTTGATGTTGTCTTGTCTTTTGGTTTTTCCAATCTGGCCAAAACACAGGAATCCCAACATAATGGCGACTCCACTGGGGAAAATTCTGAGTGAATTAAATTTTATACATCTCTGAGACCTCAGAAGACCCCGACATCCTTATATTGGTTTCATAATAAACATGGTGGTGGAACCATAAAACATTTTACCTCCATAAAAGCTAAAAATTTTCCACCTGGTGACTCCACACTCTACAACTCCCAAAAGACCAAATGAATCCACTAGTAGAAGACCCTGAACTGATTGAACAGATACAGTGACCTCTTCTCCAATTTACAAAATGATTCCAAGAATACAACGAAGATATGCCCCAATGAGTAGAGAACATATCCCTAGGTTCCCATATAAGATGCCCCAGGTGTTTTGGGATGATAACCTTCCTGTTTTTCAAGGTGAAGATTTTGAGGACCCACTTCTACATCTCATCAAATTTCACATACATGTATGGAAGGTAAACACTGAATGGCATGAAGACTGTCTTATGAAAATTTTCATGTTAACATTAGAAGGAAAGGCAAGGGACTGGTATGAATGGTTAGAACCTAGGATTTTTTTTTCTTTGAAATACATGCACCAAGTATTTTATCAGAAATACAAAGGAAACCCCTCATCCATACCATGGATTGCAAACTGTTGTGACCAATCTCAGAAAATCATACAATACTTGTTAGATATTGATGAGAATTTGGTAGACATGCATCTTGAAGATCTGTTAGAAGCCATTCAAGAGTTTCATATGCATCCTAACTATCACAAGAACCTAGATAGATCAGTTGAGGAAGAAATCAGTCAAGAAATAAAAGACCTCCTTCAAGATATCCCTGAAAACCCGAACACTGATTTATCATCCCTTGTAACCGAGGCCCAAGAATACATCCAACCTCAAACTTAGTCTTCACAAGAAACAGAGAGTTGATGCACTTCTAGTCAAAGAAACACAAGAATACCTTCCCCTTTGACAGAAGAAGAAATAGATCAGATCATCAATAGTTAGCCAACCTTTGATTTTTTTTTCAGAAAAAACACTCTTTCCCATTCATCCACTGAGCTTTGTTGTACAGATTTAGAAAGCTCCCCTGTAAATCAGGATGAAGAAATATTTGCTGATAATCCAGTATGTTTGATTGGCAGCATTTCTTAATTTAATGATTTTCCTAATTTTGATCTATCTAATGATGATGTTCTCCAAACAGAAGTTGATCTTGTAGGGACATCATTAGTAGATTTGTGGGAGGAAGATCAGCTCCACCAACTTCAAGAAAGTAATGAGCCCATGCAAGCTATTTATGATACTGATGAGGAAAGTTATGAAAGTCTAGTAGCAGGTGAATATTCATTGAATCTTCACTCTGCTTTACCTTAGATCATCAGTGATAGTTTCCATGCATTTTGAAATCAGCAACCTTTCATCTCAAAGGGTGAAGAGGAAAACAATGAAGAAATTTTTGAGCAGGTTGAAACCAAGGAGCCTTCTCTTGAAAAATAGGAAGCAATGGAACAGACCCCTGCTCAAGAATACATTGATCTGTTCACAGAGCCCAGCCCACCAAATCAGAATATCTCAGAGCTAAAAGAGGACAATTTTGCATTATATGATGATTCCTCTAGTTCAGAAAAGATTGAAGATGAGGAAGAGTGTCTTTCTCAAAAGAATATTTTCCTTGATCCAATGAAAGAGGAAGTAATCCTGGTTGAAACCTACTTGTCAAATACTCACAACCAGGTATTATTTCAAGATCCTTATGCTCATTTCCTGCAGACATTTATAGAAGGATAAAAGGCCATCAAGAGCAGCTTGTTGTAGACAACAAGAAACATTTTAGAAGCTGTTGTTAAAAACAAAGAGAATGGGAGTGGCCCTGCCTGTCCAACATGCTCAAAGAGATGAGCAGAAACCAGTCATGGGATCATCTGATTGACTATATGTATTGTAAAAGAGAGTTTGTCATCTAGACATGTAAATATCTCAAGTTAGAATAGGGTAGGTAGGAATCTCAATAAATCTCACCCTGTGAGCGTTTAGTTAGTTGTTGAATTTACTTTGAAGAAAAATTCAAAAATACAAAAAATAGAAAGAGAAAGGTTCAAAGAAGCTCAAATATTGAACCTATAGAGTTCTAAAAAGAATGGCTCTAGTTAGATCAAAATCTGAGCCAAAGGTACAAAAATGAATGGTTCTAATATGCTCAAAACTTGAACCAGCAAAGAAGAAAAAGGGCAGCTCTAACAAGATCAAAACCAAAGCTGAAATGAAGAAAAAGGGTGACTCTAAAAAGTTCAAAATCTGAGTCACAGCAAGAAGGAAGAATGTTTTTAAATTTCAGATCTTTAGCCTTCAAAATTTTGGTTTTGAATTTCTACAAGTTTCAGTCCATGTGCAACTTGTCTTTATGCCATGGACCCACAGCAAATCAGACAGTCTAATCCTAGTTTGGATGTGTTTCAATTTCTGTTTTAGAATATAGAGAATGAAAATATGCCAAACCGTTTAATCCTGGCAGACATTAGTTTAGGTAGAGAAGTTATGAGTCCAACTGTTTAATCTGGTCTCATGGAGGAATAAGGGTAGAATTAGATTGGTTTTTTCTTTCAATAAAAAATAATGATGAGGAAGGTCTGTAAGTCTAAGTGCACCTTGAAGAAAAAATGTTAGGACGGTAGGATGGGTAGGTAGTTGTTTGGGGAAGTATTGTTGTTGATATAATGCTTTTCACTTATGTAGCAGCTGATCAAAGAAGAAAAAGATGGTCAAGGACCAGGCTCTAGCCCACTTCCAAAGATTATATCTGAGATTCTTGACACCTTCAAGAAGATGCCATCCCCATGTGGAGCCACTGTTAGCCACCTATAATAATTTGTCAAAGCAAACAAGTGGCTAAATATGTTTCTGAGCCTTCAAGAGAAACATTTCCTTTGTAAATCTATCATTCTTGAAGCCTTCATGTGTTTTCTATCCTTTAGAGAATCTTCACTATTGTTTCCATTAATGAACCTTGATGTTTACCAAAGGAAAAAACTATTCATAAGGCTCCATTTTCCATCATCTCACTTCTCTTTTCACTCACAAAGAATTCCATTTTTCACCCTTATCTCCCTTCACAAAATTCCTCTATAAACCTTCATTTTAACCTCTAAATCATCCTAACCCCCTTTTAAACCTTATATGTCACTTTATTTGGTTGAAAAATCCTCTTTCTTACGTATCGGAACCTTCATTTGGCCTTAAAATCCCTATTTTTGGCCTTAAAATCAGTATTTTGCACTATGAAGGTGTTAAGCCCCCAAGGGCTTATAGCCGTTAGCCCCTTACCTCACCTGACCTCACCGCTGCGACCAGGCGCTAAGCCCTTGTAGCTCATCGTAATCGGAGTTTTTCCCCGTTTCTCTTGACATTCTTTACTGCCCCTCCCCGATGCGATGAGCCCCTTCTCCTCCGATCTTCCGATCTAATCTTGATCGTCGAATCCACAAGAACCGATGGCTGAGATTCAATCGCGCTCTGCTCATAAGCCCTTCACCATCACGCCCGTCGATTAATCCTGACCGTTGATCTCCCTTCGATCCAATGGCCAACATCCAATCGCATCGCCAATATTATTTTTGTCCACCAAGTCCCGAATCATTTCGCCAATGAGATCACAACCGTCCATTTCCCTCATCCAACGGCTCACATTAACCTTAGAAATGGACCCTTACTCCTTTCGGCTGTGCATCTAGCCTTATGTCGTGCTTCTCCCACACCATCAGATCTGCAGTCGATGATCCAACGAACCAAAATCCATTTCACGCAATTTTTGGCCCCTCACCGCAGTGTGGTACTTCCGCGTGATATAGGCGGTTTTCATTTTCCACGTGTCGAGCGATGAATGGAATCGCATTCCAAAAGTTAATACCACCTCCCCCCCCCCCCAAATGTTGCGCGAAAACCATCCCCGATTTCCGCCATACCGCCACCCTCTGCAACATCACTTTCACTTTTAATCCCAGTCGTCGATCTCTGAGATCAAACGATCCACATCATATTGCGATCTCTTTCATTTCTCCCAAACATTTCATCGAGAGATCTCCACCGTAGATCGTCGTGATCTAACGGTCCACGTCTCTCGTCGCATTCAAACCCCCATCAGACCTGGTTAGCTCCTTTGCTGAGGTTTTCCTCCCATTTTTCTGCTGCATCCACATTATTCCTCACTGCTCCTCCACCCTCATGAGCCTCTGAAGCAGTCATTCCCACTCCTGCAGGTTTTTATAATGTGTTTATCATTTTTGCAGGTTTCAAAGGGTGATGAATTTATACTGTCTCCACAGTCACAGTCATGGTGACACATAACACATAAAGACTATCACAGAGCCGAAGATCGCAGAGGAAGAAATCACTGAGAGGGTTTAATAGCATGTTTCGTCAAAGATCGGGGTTATTGACCCTAACATAAACCCTCCAGCACCCCTATAACCTGTATATTCAAAAACACAGGTTAGCAGAAGTATAAGGAGTATCAAAAGAATATTAAGAGGATTAGTTCATGATATTGAAGATTTAAGTATCTAACCCGTAGCTAAGGATAATGAAGACACTTAACAAAGATCAGACCATAAAATAATCAAGTCATATAAGTGTTTCAAAGTATCAGTGATTTGATATTAGCAGAGAGTTCTTTTCCCTAAGAAGGACAAATTCACACAGCCTACTCTTTTCGTCATCGAGCCCCAAAGCAGTTATTATTCTGACAGAAAGTCCTAATAAATGTCAATGCATTAGTTATAAAGTATGGAAGACCTGAAAGACAAATCTTCTCATTTCTTATCTTAGAGTATGAACATAGTACTATAGCCAGGAAAGTATCTCCAAGAACATACCTTCGAAGTTATTATCAACCTGAAAAAGACTCCTAATTCATCCAAAGGGTACTGAAAGTTAATGTAAAGATATTAAACAGAATGGGCTTTGAAGACATTTCTCCCTCTATTTTAATGAATCATTTAAATCCTATCTACCACTACTATCACTCATTCAGGTATAAGAACCCGTGAAAATTACATTGAAAATGTTGGTTGGTTGGTTGGGATTTTATTGACTGTCTGAACTGTTATTGAGGGAAGTAGCTCAGTAGTTTGTAAGATAGTAGGCTGGGAAGAAATTTTGGACTGTAAAAAGCCACTGGACTCAAAGTATGTGACTGTTTTTGCATGTCAATTGAACAAGCAGATTCTCAGGATCCTGGTCTATATTATTGGTGATGTGTTCCTTACTGTAATTGTCTCCCTTCATGTTTTTTCATACTGTCCATTATTCTCTGATAAAGAACATCAGGTATAGATTACGAAATATTGTTGGAAGTACCCTAAATCTCACTGATAAGCTTTATCTTTATGTTTTCCTCTAATTGTTTATTTAAGGATAATGCTATAGAGTATAACTAGTCAAGGAGTGTTGGTAAGCCCATCTCTTGCTGAGTAGAACTTGAAGCATTGTTCTTAAATGAAATTTTCATTTCATGCTAAGTAAATATTGAACTAGGGAAGTCTATGGTTAGCCCTCTCCTCTAGTTTTTCTCCAACAGTTTGTCTTGAAATTTTCCCTGAGCGTTAGTGTCAAAAGAAGAGAAGGTTAAAAGTCTTTCTCTGATCTTAGGCCCTACTCTGTGTTTAAACTTAAATTTTTTTCTACTTTCTGAAAGCAGTTATGAGGACTGCTCGATTTTTTTTCTTGAGAGTATGCTGAAAGTAGGCTAAGTTAAAATTATTTTCTTGATCTTAAGCTACCCTTTGTGTATTTATTGAGAGTTTCCTTTGAAAGTATGTCAAAAGCAGGATAGGTTAAAATTTCTTACCTGATCTTAGGCTGCACTTTGGTTTCTTTCTTTCACCTCACTTATTAATGTTCCATCTCACCATCTATCTCAAGAGATCCTTTGGTATAGATGACTTGCCCTATGGAAACCCTTGGATATTTGTTATGCAAGTAAACCATTTTATGACTCCATATCCCAATGGATTGACACTTTCTTGACTTATCTTCCCATGCTGAAACATCCTTCTACTTATTTCCTTCTTCACTTCACATAACCTTCTCAGTTAATAATCTCCAACCAAACAAAAAAATCAAACCCTTGTGCTTCATACCTAGCCTAATACCATAAACTGACCTTAAAGATATATCATTCTTTTCATTTATAGAGAGATCCCTCTCTGGATACAGGAGGGCTACATCCTAGGATCCCAACGCGGTTTTGATGTTGTCTTGTCTTTTGGTTTTGCCAATTTGGCCAAAAAACAGGAACCCCAACATAATGGTGACTCCTCTGGGGAAAATTCTGAGTAAATTACATTTTATACATCTTTGAGACCTCAGAAGACCCAGACATCCTTAGATTGGTTTCATAATAAACATGGTGGTGGAACCATAAAACATTTTACCTCCATAAAGATAAAAATTTTCCACTTGGCAACTCCACACTCTACAAATCCCAAAAGACCAAATGACTCCACTGGTAGAAGACCCTGAACTGATTGAATAGATACAGTGACCTCTTATCCAATTTAAAAAATGATTCCAAGAATACACCGAAGATATGCCCCAATGAGTAGAGAACATATCCCTGGGTTCCCACATAAGATGCCCCAGGTGTTTTGGGATGATAACCTTCCTATTTTTCAAGGTGAAGATTTTGAGGACCCACTTCTACATCTCATCAAATTTCACATACGTGTATGGAAGGTAAAGACTGAATGGCATGAAGACTTCCTTATGAAAATTTTCATGTTAACATTAGAAGGAAAGGCAAGGGACTGGTATGAATGGTTAGATCCTAGGAGTTTGTTTTCTTTGAAAGACATGCACCAAGTATTTTATGAGAAATACAAAGAAAACTCCTCATCCATACCAAGGATTGCAAACTATTGTGACCAATCTCAGAACATCATACAATACCTGTTAGATATTAATGAGAATTTGGTAGACATGCATCCTGAAGATCTGTTAGAAGCATTCAAGAGTTTCATATGCATCCTAACTATCACAAGAACATAGATAGATCAGTTGAGGAAGAAATATGTCAAGAAATAAATGACCTCCCTCAAGATATCCCTGAAAACCAGAACATTGATTTATCATTCCTTGTAGTTGAGGCCCAAGAAGATATCCAACCTAAAACTCAGTCTTCAAAAGAAACAGAGAGATGCTGCACTTCTGTTCAAAGAAACACAAGAATACCTTCCCCTTTTGTTAGCCACCTATAAAATTTGATTATACCAAAGGTGGCTAAATTTGTTTTGAGCCTTCAAGTAACAATTTTTTCCCTATCAAAAATTGTTGGCTCTTGAAGACTCTTGAAGGCCTCATGCCTCTGTCCAGTTTCCCACACTACTATTTTACATCCTAAAAACCTCTGAAATCCTACAAAAATCCAAAGTCAAATACTGCTACAAACATCCTTTTCCCCTTCCTTCTCCTCAAAACTAACCTCCTCTTCTATCCCTCCACTCCCCATGAAAATCCATCATTTTTACATTTCTGCTATTTCCCCTCATCAAAATTCATTTTATAAGGTTAAAAACCCACTTTTTAACCTTACCGCAACCTTCTTTTCCTTTGAAAAAACATTAAAAAACCATAGAAAACGCATATTTTCTATGTTCTGGGCTTAAGCCCCCTTGGGCTAAGCCTCTAACCCTTTTTCGTCCATGCGCCCGAGTGCTAGAACCAACTGCTAAACCTCGCGGGCGCTTATCCTTCCCAATAATATTTCTCCGCCCAAAGCATTTAAAACCTTTGTTATTTCGTGTTTTTGGGTTTTAATTCATTTCCAAAGGTTTTCCGCCCGTATAGTTTATGGGGCAATCTCCACCGTCGATCTGCTTCGCAGATCGGACGGTGCGGACTTTGACCTACCACGTGGTCCCCACCATTCGAACTTTAATCGCCACTGTTGATCTGATCCACAGATCAGACGGTGCGGAGCGCGCCATTCCTGTGGACCCCCCGTCCGTGCGTTGTTTGCCCGAACCCGCGTGGTTTTCATCGCACCGCTCCTTAGCGGAAGGCGGTTTTCCCCCGATCACCAGCGATTCCATAAGCTGCTTGACATGCGTCCTATGTACTGTTTGCAAAACCACCCTCCATCGCGCATTAAAACCTAGACCAAGACACCCAGCGATATTAACCACCGCCGTCAGATCTGAACCCGTCCATCCAATGGCCGTTGCTCACCCAAGCTACGCCCGCGATAACCAGGCCATCGTACCGCGGAAATTGCGTCTCCGCCATTGATGTGATCTGCAGATCAATGACCCATATTCCGTCGCCCGATTCCGTTGCCCAGTCAACGATTCCCCACCACTGACTTTCCATTGCCCGCTCCCGGTCGTCGATCATGCGCGATAAACAGCTCAGATTTGATTCTCTTCCACCTATTCTATAATCTCCCCGATCAATCCTGACCGTCGGATGATGCCATCCAACGGCCACGCTCCCCCACACACCTTCCGATGCAGTTAAGCCTATAAAAGCAGGATTTTTTAATGAGTTTTCGCATTTTGCAGGGTTTAAATCATTTGTTCGTGGTTTCCAAAGAAGATTCAGGGAAGGAGGGTGACGACCCTCCCGTCTTCGGTTCATCCACAGAAATCACCCGCAGGGTTGGAATGCATGTTTCATCCATGTTTTCTCAGGCATTTATGCCTTATAAACCCTGCGCAGCCCGACATGACAGCAAGAAAACCATGAAGCAAGCACATTCAAAGATTATGAGTGTCAAAGACTAGAATATTATCAGAGAAGAGAATTAATGGACAGATTAGCGGGGATTATGGCTAAGACAGTTATCGAAAGCCTAATCCCCAATCTAAAACATAGTTTAAAGAAAAACCTAAAGTGTTTTAACCGATAGAAGACCTACACCGCCACAAATTAGGTCAAATTGATCCCTCCCAGAGACTAAATCGCCACCTGTGCCTCAAAGTATTCAATCAGGAACAGAATTTATTGAGCAGAATTAGATATTTTACCTCGACGCAGCCAAAGAGTTACTTCTGCCAGGAATTTAATGAAATAATATCTGCAGAGTAACCCTAGCATCACATAGAGCCTCAAAGGTCAACAAAAGCTCCCACCGAGCTTAAAACATGAGTGTAAATCAATTAATTCAGTGAAACACCTGTACAGTTTCTTCATTGAGCCCCCCAAGGGCCAAGAAAACATTAACTCTGTATTAATTGTATTTGAGATCTTTTATCAGATCTCACCTCCTCATCTTTCTATAAATACTTCAGTAGAAGATGAGTGAGGGGTTGGTTGTTGATGTAATTGCTAAAGCATTGTAATGTAATTGAGCTGAAGACTCCTGATTGTAAATAGTGATTCATTGGCTCTTGGAGCTCTGCTTGTGACAGATAAGTTGGGTTGTGAAGAGAGATGAATTAACACACTGGACTTGAAGATTGTAACTGGTTTGAAGCATCAATACAAGCTGATTTATGGAATCCTAGTCTATGTCGACGGTGATGTTATTCACATTGTAACTTGTGATTTTGTTTTTGTTTTCATTATGTTTCATATTCTTCTGTAAAGAACAATTTAAATAGTGTTAGGACCTACTGCATACCAGTAACCTTCTCTGGCTGAAAAATATTTATTTAAATGTTTTCTTCCAACTGTGTTATTTGGAAATGATTTAATTCAGTTTAAACATAGGAATGCTGGCGTTCCCTCGTCCTGTTGTCTTAGCTGAATATTATTTTTAAATGTTACTTTCAGTATATGTTGTGTGAAGATGAACTGAGGAAGATATGGTGAGACCTAGTCCCAGTCTTGTTTGCATAGCTGTTTTATTGTTTCCCTTAGAATGTGTTAAAAGCTGGATAGTTTCAAAGTACTTACCAGATCTTAGGCCATTCTGTGTTATCTCTGTGATTGTCTTGGAAGTAGCCAAGTAAAGAAGAGCTAGGAGAGGATTTGTGGTGAGCCCGGCCCGCTAGTCTCTACTCGAAAGGTTGCCTTCAAGTTTCCCTTATTTTTTGTATGTTTTCTATTGGAAGTGTATCGAAGGCTGGCTAGTTTCAAAGTACTTACCAGATCCTAGTTTTCTTCTATGTTTTTCTTAAGTGCCTGGTCAAAGGCTGGCTAGTTTCAAAGTACTTACCAGATCCTGGGCTGCTCTTTGTTCTGCATATATTTATTTCCCCTTCTTAATGTATCATTCCATTCCATAAATCAAACCTTAAAGATATCCTTAGGCATAGATGACTTGCCCCATAGATCACTCTTGAACCTGATTGTTTCAATTAAATCCTCCTATGACTCCATAGCCCAATGGACTGAAAACCTGCCATCATTTTTCTTCTTGATCAAAACTTACTCTTTTTGCTTGCAACTTCTCACTTTTGAACCTTTTTACCTTTGGTATTTTTCACCTCTAACAGCAATCATGTTCAGCCATCTAAAAAACAAACAAAACCCTTGGAATTCATAACTAGCCTAATATCATTGTTCCAAACTTCAAAGACAAATCCATCTTTGCACCTATTGGAGAGATCCCTCTCCGGATTCAGGAGGGCTAGATCCTAGAATCCCAAAGTTGGTTTAAACGATGTTGTTTCTGTAATTGGACTTTGCCAATCTTGCTAATAAATTAAAGATTCCTAACATTTCTGCGACTCCACTGGGGAACTCCGAACCCAGAATCATTTTTATTCCTATAAAACTTTGAGAGTAAAAAGCAGCATTTTCAAGCACTACCAAGAAATGGTAATCATGATGAAACTTGTTTGAATCAGTGAAAATATAGGTCAACCCTAGGATTCTCATAAGACTTTATCTAACCTTGAAAAATCAACTAGCTTAGCCATAAGAGTACACTGCCTTTGTCTCATAACCGTAGCTAAGTTTTGAAACAGAGTTAGGATATTCTTAGAAACCACGCAAATTGAAAAATAACTCAGAAAATACCAAAAACATTTCAGATTGGTAGTAAAACACTTACTCTTACATTTCACTTACCTTTGTTGTGTTTTACCCTATACTCTTAGACAGAGTCTGGAAAGGGCCAAGTAGCTTCCGGATCTCAACCTCTTTAGAGGTGACATATCTGGTGAATGCCCTCCCAGTCAATCTCTGGTTAGAGTTTGTTGTGTTTCGGGATATCCTTTAAAAGGATGTGTTGCAAGCACTGTGGGGGACAGTGTACCTCTTTGAAAACACTCTAAAATTTCCCCCTGGCGACTCCAAAATCCTGAACAAACCTTAAGACTCCACTGGAAAGAACCCTTATTATTATCATATCATTCAAATTCAGTTAGAGGACTGAAGGATTAAAATTGTGAAAACATATTAGTCAACCCCTCAAATATTGTCATACTTGGTTCAACTTTTCTTGTTATTTGGGTCTAAAAACACAGCATAGTGGCTCCTATAAAGATTCACACTAGAGCCCATCCTGACCCTAATCCACCTAAGATAGTTGATAACCCAGAAAGAATCCTTAGGAAGTTTCCTATAATTCAATTATCAACTGTTTTCAAATCACCCTTGAGAGCTAATTCTGTCCCTAAAAATCTTTCAGCTCTACAACAATCACAAGCTGACCTATTAAATCCATTTAGAACTAGGTCCCTTGATGATTTAGATCAGTTAGATTCTGAGTCTTCACATTCATCTCCTGAGACAAGTGAACATCTTGGGAGTAGAGGAACGACACCTCCTGATTTACATTTTCTTTACAATCTAGGTGTCTCTCATCCAAGATCAGCTCAGCAATCTACTACAGTCCCATCCACTTCTTTTCATCTTTCATCCACAGCTCAAAACACTTCACTCCAGCCCACACCCCCTCTTGTCAATCCACCTCCACCACATATCATGGCAGCATGGTATGCTCCCTTAGTCCTTCCTGTACCATTAGTCAATCTTCCACATGACTATCAGTCCAAAATTCCATTATATGATTCTAGCAATGCTATAACTGCATCACAACATGTGGACAAGATGAATGACTACTTTGACAGAAATGAAATTGATGATGATTCTATCAAACTCAGATTATTTGCTCAGAGTTTAGGGGGAGAAGTAAGAAAATGGTTTAAAGCCCTAGTCCCCCACAGTATCAACAATCTCCAAGGCTTCCATCAAACATTCTTAAACAAATGGGAAGTGAGGAAGAATCCTCTCCAAGTCCTTGCTGACTACAAAAATCTCCATAGAAACCCCGGGGAAAGTGTACAAGCCTATTGTACTAGATTTAACAGTGTGTATAATGCACTTTCCCCAGAATTAAAACCTCCACAAGGCTCAACCTTAAACAATTTTCCTGAAGGGTTTGACGCTGACATGACCTATTCACTCAGAGAGAGAGATTTTGCAACTCTTGAAGACATGCAAAGAGGTGCTCTTTCTGTGGAAGTCAACCTAATGGAGAAGAGAGCAAGGATGAAAGCTGAAAAGAGAGTATCTTTTAGAGATGAATCCACACCTACTACCTCAAACTAAAATATGGAAAGAATGATGGAAGAAATGATGAAGAAAATGAGCATTCTTGAGAGAGCACAAGCAAGTCAAAACCAAACTGCTCCTCAAAACAGAAACCAAAACCAGAATCAGAATGCTAGAAGGAACCAACCTCCTAACAGACCTAGGGAACATGATCAGCAGATCAATCCTCCCTTTCAACAAAACTATGTAAGTGAGGTTGAGGAAACGGATAAAATAACAGAGGATAATGATATGAACCTATTTGGGGTAGATGATGATGACTTCTAGGTTCATTATGATAGAAAAAAGAGTCTTTACACACCTTATGATGACAAAAGAGATGATAGTGAAAATTGTTATCAAGACATGGAAAATGCTATCACAGAACCTTCAAAAGAATATGAACTCAGGAGTAAGTCTAGTCAACAAACCCCCAACACCAAAACCTCTGACAAATCTTCTCAAAACATCCCTACAACCAAGCTTAAAACGGTTAAACATTAGGATAAAACAGTGGCTGTTAATTTTGGTAAAGGTAAAGAGAAACACACTCAAAATCTTGAAAAACAGAGTGCAAACATTAGTAGTACTAACACTTCAGCTAGTGCTCCTGTTTCAACTATTGTGACAAGTGTAAATAGAACAAATCAGCAAGCTATTGTTGCTGATAAAACGACAGCTAATAAGGCTGAAACCAGTATTTTGAAGAACCAAATTCCTTTCAGCCTGGAACAGGAAATCTCGAAGATCAAAATCTCTGTTCCCTTGACCGAGTTAGCTGCCCAACATGTATATAAGACCCAAATTTTGAAGGCTTTAAACATAGAAGAAAACGAGGACACTCTCAATCTTAATGATGACCAACCATAGCTTATTTTTGGTCCAAATATTGAAGGTAGATATCAAGAAGGACATGTCCCTCCCTTTTATGTAAGTTTAAACGTTCATGACAAAATTTTGCACAACGCTATGCATGACTTAGGGGCTTCTCATAATTTTATGCCAAAGGCTGTAATGGAGAGCCTGGGTCTAGAGATCACCAGACCTTACAAAGATCTATACTCCTTTGACTCAAGTAGAGTAAAATGTTTAGGATTGATAAAAGACCTCTGTGTTAACTTAGCCCAGATTCTAGCCAAGTGTTTAGTTATGGATATTTTTGTGGCTGATGTGCCCCCAAAATATGGAATGCTTTTATCAAGATCTTAGGGGGCTAAGGTACAAGGTACTATGAAAATGGACATGACCTATGCGACTATCCCTGTTTTCAATCAGACTAGAAGACTTTACAGGGAGTCCCATATGCAATACACAGTCACAAGTCAAGACAGACCTCAAAACTCTCCTCTGTATTCTGTAATTACAGGCCTTGATTCTTTTATCATGTTTAATGATGAAACACTCACCGATAAAATCACGTTAACAGGATTAATGGCCGATAGGGGGGAGGAGGAACATAATGCTGAAGTGTCTAAACAATTTGTTGTATTTGAAAACATTAGCAAACTAAACACGGGTCTAGAACTACAAGTCATCAATCCATTAAACCTAGATCTTGACAGTCAAGAGAACGATCCTCAACCCAATGAGAAACTTGAGGATTTAAAACAAACACAAATAAGTGCGGATATTCAAGAAACATCCGAAAGCACATTAGTTGAAAAGGACATTCACCAAACAGATGAAATTGAGAATAGTCCTCTATGGAGTATGTATTTCGATGGGTCATGCACTAGAACTAGTGCTGGTGCAGGTGTCTGGATCTGCAATAATGAAAGCAAGCACACAGAATGCATCTCATGCAAATTAAACTTTCAGTGTTCTAATAACATAGCGGAGTATGAATCCTTGCTCTGAGGCTTACATTTGTTAAAAAAGTTAGGAGCCCAGAGAATCAATGTGTATGGGGATTCTGAGTTAATCATTAGGCAAGTCAATGGGGAGTACAACGCACATCATCCCAGACTCAGGGCCTATCGTAACAACGTCATGGATCTTTTGAAAACATTTGAGGAATCCAAGTTAATTTTTGTCCCAAGGAAAAGGAATCTTATAGCCCACAATTTATCCTTTGAATCCAGGACATGTCTAATGCCATATGAGACCGAAGACTGCTCAACTCAGATAAAATTTAGGGCAGTTGTGCCTGATAATAAAAAATATTGGCAGGTGTTTGACGGAGATAAACAAATAGAAGACTTCATGCAATTCAAAAATGAATTTGAACCGCATAGTTCAGACTCAGATTATGATACAGACTGCAGTGAAGAAAATTTTCTTGGTGAAGAAGAACCTTCTCCTGAACTTGTAAATATTAACCTTCAGACTAGAAAAATTAGAGATGAAACAGAATTGAGTGCAGAATTAGAAACAGAGGAATTGGAAACTCTGCATTCTAAAAATGAAAGTCTGCCAAGTGGTCTAACACCTTTAGAAGAGTTGTTTGATTTTAATGACGTGGCCAAAAAACCTAAACTGGAACCTGTAGAGACTAAAGTGGAGGAGTGCAACATAGGCAGTAAGGAAAAACTGAAAATGATCAAACTGTCCAAAACTTTGCCAGCTCACATTAAACTCAAATACATTGAGCTGTTTAAATATTTTTCTGATGTTTTTGCATGGAGTTACGAAGATCTTAAATCCTATGACACTGAAATAATACAGTACAAAATCCCTCTTAAAGAAAACCAAAAACCATTCAAATAGAAACTGCGCAGAATAAACCCTGTACAACTGCCTTTGGTCAAGAAGGAAATCATGAAGATGTATGAAGCTGGTATTATTGTCCCTATTAGATATTCTGAGTGGGTATCTAATCTGGTGTCTGTTAGGAAGAAGACTGGAGAAATCAGGCTTTGTATAGAAAGACAACTACCCTTTACCAAAAATGGATCATATTTTACAAAGGGTGGTGGGGTCCAAAAGAATTTCTTTGTTTGATGGCTATTCAGGGTATAATCAGATCTTAGTTCACCCTGCTGATCAATTAAAGACAGCTTTTACTACACCATGGGGTACTTTCATGTATGTGAAAATGCCTTTTAGTCTAATGAATGCTGGAGCAACCTTTCAGAGAGCCATGGACATAGCATTCTCAGAAGAGCTGGGCTTCTTCATCATTATCTATCTTGATGATGTAACTGTGTTTTCAAAAACAGATAAAGAGTATTTAGAACATTTAAGAAAAGTTTTCGAGAAATGCAGAAAGTTTGGGATATCTTTAATCCCTAAGAAAACACTTTTTGGTCTCCAAGAGGGAAAACTTCTTAGGCACATTATTTCTGAGGAGGGTATAAAGATAGATCCAAAGAGGATTGCGGCTATATTGAAAATCTCTCATCCTCGAAACATCAAGGAGTTGCAATATTTCATTGGAAAGATTAACTTTTTGAGAAGGTTCATCCCTAACTTAGCTGAGCTCCTTAGGAATATCACAAACATGTTGAAGAAGGAGCAAGGGGTAAAATGGACCTTGAAGCAAAGACATCCTTTGAGCTGGTGAGACAAGCATTAACCAAAACACCGGTTCTGATAAGTCCTGATTTTTTAAAGGATTTTTATATCTTCTCATTCGCATCAGAACATACCATAGCTGCTGTCCTTTTACAAAGAAATCCACAAGGACAAGAGCAGCCTATTGCATTCTTTAGTAAGGCATTGAGGGATGCCCCATTGAAGTATAACATTATGGAAAAGCAAGCTTTTGCTTTGGTTAAGGCTTTAAAAGACTTCAGGGTATACATCCTTCACTCGCATATCATTGCCTTTGTCCCAAATTCAGTTGTTAAGGACATTCTAACACAGGACCCAGATGGTAAGAGAGGTAAGTGGATTGCTGTTATTCTTGAATATGATTTAGAGATAAAACCCACTAAGCTCATCAAAGGCCAAGGTCTAGCTAGATTAATGGTCGAGTCAAATTGTGAAGTTCTTGATATTAATATGATTAATGCTTTGGATAACCAAGAAGAACTCTCAACTCTCGTTGTCGAAGATCATTTTATGAATTCTCCTTGGTATGCTGATATTGTTTATGTTTTTCTCAATTTAAATACACCTCCTGGTTTATCAAAAACAAAGGCAAGGTTCTTGAAGCTGAAAGCAGGAAACTATTGCATTATAGATAAATGTCTTTATTGGAAGAATGCAGGTGGTATATTGCTTAAATTTTTGCCTGAGTTTGATGTAGAGAAGGTTAAGCAGGAATTCCATGAAGGAGAGTGTGGGGGTCATTTGTACTGGAAGTCAACAGCTAACAAAATCTTGAGGGCTGGTTTCTATTGGCCTACTCTTTTTCCTGATATACACAAGATGATCATTGCCTGTCATAAGTGCCAACTGTTTGAAGGAAAAATAAAACTGCTACCCCTGCCTCTGCATCCAATCACTGTTGAAGCTCCTTTTCAACAGTGGGGACATGACTTCATAGGAGAAATCCATCCACCATATTTTGCCCAGCACAGGTGGATTCTTACTGCCACAGACTATTTCACTAAGTGGATAGAAGCCATTCCTTGTAGGCAGGCAAATGATTCAGTTATCATAAAGTTCATAGAGACTAACATTCTCTCCAGATTTGGCTGTCCTACCAAAATTATCACTGATAACGCGGCAGCATTTGGATCAAAGAGAATGGTTGAATTCTGTCACAAGTATCAGATATCATTGGGGCATTCCACAGCCTATTACCCTCAAGGTAATGGACTTGCAGAATATTCCAACAAAATCTTAGTGAACATAATCAAAAAACTGTTGGAGGACAATAAAAAGTCTTGGCACACAAAGCTGGTCCATGCACTTTGGGCTGACAGATTAACTTTGAAGAAATCTATTGGTATGTCACCTTTCCAGCTTGTGTATGGTACTGATGCAATTTTTCCAAATAGCCTTGGTGTACCAGTTATGAAGTTGATGCAAGAGTTGCAGACTGAAGAAAATTACATGACCAGAAGAATAAATCAGACCATTCATCTTCAGCAGACCAGAGAGGAAGTGTATAATAAATCATTACACAAACATGACAGCATCAAAAAGCTTTTTGACAGAAGAACAAAGGCCAGCAATTTCAAGATGGGGGACAAAGTTTTAAAATGGGACTCAAGGAGGGAAGAAAAAGGCAAGCATGGAAAATTTGAAAACCTATGGCTTGGCCCTTACTCTATTCATTCAATTGCTGGTAATATGCTTTTTTCTTACAGGAACTGGATGGAACAGAATTTTTTGGGGGTCCTGTCAATGGCAGGATGCTCAAGCATTACTTCTCTTGATCCATTTTTTGTTTTAAATCCTTTTTACCTTTTTTTCATTATAAATATTCCATCCACCATTGCATTCAAGGTTATAAAAAATCAAAAAATACAAAAACAAAGAAAAGAAAGAAAAGAGGGCAGAAATGAAAACAAGAAAGGCAAAGCCCCATGCCAAAAAAGAGAGACAAATCTGAAAGTGTGCAAGCTCAAATGCCACTCCTGAAACACACTTCTAGTTAGTCAAACTGTTTAAACTTGACTAATTAGCTTTAAATTTTCTGCTGATAGGATAGTGAATTTGATATGCCAAACTGTCTAATCTTGGCTTATCAGTAGATAGTTTAGGATAGAAATGAAAGGTTCAAACATGTCTAAAATCTAAACCTGAGGTTGCAAAGAGAAATGACTCAAATATGTTTTATTTTCTGAGTCAAAGAGATGTAAAAATCTGAACCAGAGAAAAAGGAAAGACAGCTCAATAAGAACCAAATCAGCTGTAGAAAAAAGGAAGGAAGTGCTATCAATTTTCAGATCTCAAGCCTTCCATTTTGATTTTTGATTTTCAGCAAATAATAATCTATGTGCAGCTTGTCTTTATGCCATAGATCACAGCAAGTCAAACAGCTTAATCTTGACTTGACTGTTTTTAAATTTCTGTTGTAGAATTTAGAGAATGAAAGTCTGTTGGACAATTTAATCCCAACAGACAGTAGATTAGGTAGAGAAAAATCTGAGCTCAACTGTTTAATCTGAGTTCAGGGAGAAATAAGGAGTAGAGTTAGATTAGTTTTTATGCTTTCAAAAGAATAAAATTTTGTGAAAAGAGTTTTCCAATCCAAGTGCACTCTGATGAAGAAAAAATGTTAGATCAGTAGGATTGGGTAGGTAGAAAGTTGTATTGATGAGGTCCATTATTCTTTCATAACTAATACTATTTTTCAGAGCAAAGTAAGATCATCCAGCAAAAGAAGAGCAATCCAATGGATCAGGCACAAGGTCCCCCGATCACCAGCGATTCCATACGGTGTTTGACACGCGTCCTCTGTACTGTTTGCAAAACCAACCTCCATCGCGCATTAAAAACCAGACCAAGACGCCCAACGATATTAACCACCGCCATCAGATCTGAACCCATCCATCCAACGACCGTCGCTCACCCAAGCTGTGCCCGCGATAACTAGGCCATCGTACCACAGAAATCGCATCTCCGCTGTCGATCTGATCTGCAAATCGACGACCCATATTGCGTCGCCCGATTCCGTTGCCCAGTCAACGATTCCCCGCCGCTGACTTTCCATTGCCCGCTCCCGACCGTCGAACATGTGCGATCAACGGCTTAGATTTGATCCTCTTCCACCTATTCTATAATCTCCCCAATCAATCCTGACCGTCAGATGATGCCATCCAACGACCACGCTCCCCCACACACCTTCTGATGCAGTTAAGCCTATAAAAACAGAATTTTTTAATGATTTTTCGCATTTTGCAGGGTTTAAATCATTTGTTCGTGGTTTCCAAAGAAGATTCAGGGAAGGAGGGTGATGACCCTCCCGTCTTCGGTTCATCCACGGAAATCACCCGCAGGGTTGGAATGCACGTTTCATCCATGTTTTCTCAGGCATTGATGCCTTATAAACCCTGCGCAACCCGACATGACAGCAAGAAAACCATGAAGCAGGCACATTCAAATATTATCAGTGTCAAAGACCAGAAGATTATCAGAGCAGAGAATTAATGGACAGATTAGCGGGGATTATGGCTAAGACAGTTATCGAAATCCTAATCCCCAATCTAAAACACAGTTTAAAGAAAAACCTAAAGTGTTTTAACCGATAGAAGACCTACACCGCCACAAATTAGGGAAAATTGATCCCTCCCAGCGACTAAAGCACCACCTGTGCCTCAAAGTATTCAATCAGGAGCAGAATTTATTGAGCAGAATCAGATATTTTACCTCGACGCAACCGAAGAGTTACTTCTACTAGGAATTTAATGAAAGAATATCTGCAGAGTAACCCTATCATCACACAGAGCCTCAAAGGTCAACAAAAGCTCCCACCGAGCTTAAAAAATGAGTGTAAATCAATTAATACAGTGAAACACCTGTACAGTTTCTTCATTGAGCCCCCCAAGGGCCAAGAAAACATTAACTCTGTCTTAATTGTATTTGAGATCTTTTATCAGATCTCACCTCCTCATCTTTCTACAAATACTTCAGTAGAAGATGAGTGAGGGGTTGGCTGTTGATTTAATTGCTGAAGAATTGTAATGTAACTGAGTTGAAGACTCCTGATTGTAAATAGTGATTCACTGGCTCTTGGAGCTCTGCTTGTGATAGATAAGTTAGGTTGTGAAGAGAGATGAATTAACACACTGGACTTGAAGATTGTAACTGTTTTGAAGCATCAATACAAGCTGATTTATGGAATCCTGGTCTATGTCGACGGTGATGTTATTCACATTGTAACTTGTGATTTTGTTTTTGTTTTCATTATGTTTCATATTCTTCTGTAAAGAACAGTTTAAACAGTGTTAGGACCTACTACATACCAGTAACCTTCTCTGGCTGAAAAATATTTATTTAAATGTTTTCTTCCAACTGTGTTATTTGGAAATGATTTAATTTAGTTTAAACATAGGAATGCTGGTGTTCCCTCGTCCTGTTGTCTTAGCTGAATATTATTTTTAAATGTTACTTTCAGTATATGTTGTGTGAAGATGAACTGAGGAAGATATGGTGAGCCCTGGTCCCAGTCTTGTTTGCATAGTTGTTTGATTGTTTCCCTCAGAATGTGTTAAAAGCTGGATAGTTTCAAAGTAATTACCAGATATTAGGCCATTCTGTGTTATCTATGTGATTGTCTTGGAAGTAGCCAAGTAAAGAAGAGCTAGGAGAGGATTTGTGGTGAGCCCGGCCCACTAGTCTCTACTCCAAAGGTTTCCTTCAAGTTTCCCTTAGTTTTTGTATGTTTTCTATTGGAAGTGTATCGAAGGCTGGCTAGTTTCAAAGTACTTACCAGATCCTGGGCTGCTCTTTGTTCTACATCTGTTTATTTCCCCTTCTTAATGTATCATTCCATTCCATAAATCTAACCTTAAAGAGATCCTTAGGCATAGATGAATTGCCCCATAGATCACTCTTGAACCTGATTGTTTCAATTAAATCCTCCTATGACTCCATAGCCCAATGGACTGAAAACCTGCCATCATTTTTCTTCTTGATCAAAACTTACTCTTTTTGCTTGCAACTTCTCACTTTTGAACCTTTTTACCTTTGGGATTTTTCACGTCTAACAGCAATCATGTTAAACCATCCAAAAAACAAACAAAACCCTTGGACTTCATAACTAGCCTAATATCATTGTTCCAAACTTCAAAGACAAATCCATCTTTGCACCTATTGGAGAGATCCCTCTACGGATTCAGGAGGGCTAGATCCTAGAATCCCAAAGTTGGTTGAAACGATGTTGTTTCTGTAATTGGACTTTGCCAATCTTGCTAATAAATTACACATTCCTAACACCTTTGACAGAAGAAGAAATAGATCAGATCATCAATAGTCAACCAACCTCTGAAATTTTTTATAGAACAAACACTCTTGTCCATTCATCCACTGAGCTTTTTTGTACAGATTTAGAAAGCTCCCCTGTAAATCAGGATGAAGAAAGATCTGCTAATAATCCAGTATGTTTGATAGGTAGCATTACTTACTTTAATGATTTTCCTAATTTTGATCTATCTGATGTTGATGTTCTCCAAACAGAAGTTGATCTTGCAGGGCCATCATTAGTAGATTTGTGGGAGGAAGATCAGCTCCACCAACTTCAAGAAGGTAATGAGCCCATGCAGGATATTTATGATACTGATGAGGAAAATTATGAAAGTATAGTAGCAGGTGAATATTCATTGAATCTTCACTCTACTTTATCTCAGAACATCAGTGATAGTTTCCATGCATTTGGAAATCAGCAGCCTTTCATCTCAAAGGGTGAAGAGGAAAACAATGAAGAAATTTTTGAGCAGGTTGAAACCAGGGAGCATTCTCTTGAAAAATAGGAAGCAATGGAACAGACCCCTGCTCAAGAATACATTGATCTGTTCACAGAGCTCAGCCCACCAAATCAGAATATCTCAGAGCTACAAGAGGAAAACACTACAGTATATGATGAGCCCTCCAGTTCAGCAAAGAATGAAGATGAGGAAGAGTTTCTTTCTCAAAATAATCTTTTCCTTGATCCAGTGCAAGAGGACGTAATCCTGGTTGAAACCTACTTGTCAAATACTCACAACCAGGTATTATTTCAAGATCCTTATTCTCATTTCCTACAGAAATTTAGAGAAGGATCAAAGGCCATCAAGAGCAGCTTGTTGCAGACAACAAGAAACATTTTAGAAGTTGTTGTTAAAAAACAAAGAGAATGGGAGTGGCCCTACCTGTCCAACATGCTCAAAGATATGAGCAGAAACCAGTCATGGGATCATCTAATTGACTGGATGTATTGGAAAAGAGAGTTTGTCAGCTAGACATGTAAATATCTCAAGTTAGAATAGGGTAGTAGGAATCTCAATAAATCTCAGCCTATGAGTGTTTAGTTAGTTTTTTATTTTACTTTGAAGAAAAAATTAAAAATACAAAAAATAGAAAGAGAAAGGTTCAAACAAGCTCAAATATTGAACCTATAGAGTTCTAAAAAGAATGGCTCTAGTCAGATCAAAATCTGAGCCAAAGGTACAAAAAGGACTGGTTCTAATATGCTTAAAACTTGAACCAGCAAAGAAGAAAAAGGGCAGCTCTAACAAGATCAAAACCAGAGCTGAAATGAAGAAAAAGGGTGACTCTAAAAAGCTCAAAATATGAGTCACAACAAGAAGGAAGATTATTTTTAAATTTCAGATCTTTAGCCTTCAAAATTTTGGTTTTGAATTTCTACAAGCTTTATTCCATGTGAAGCTTGTCTTTATGCCATGGACCTATAGCAAATTAGACAGTCTAATCCTTGTTTGCCTATGTTTCAATTTCTGTTTTAGAATATAGACAATGAAAATCTTCCAGACAATTTAATCCTGGCAGATATTAGTTTAGGTAGAGAAGCTATGATTCCAACTGTTTAATATGGTCTCATGGAGGAATAAGGGTAGAATTAGATTAGTTTTTTCTTTCAATAAAAAATAATGATGAGGAAGGTATGCAAGTCTAAGTGCACCTTGAAGAAAAAATGTTAGGACGGTAGGATGGTAGGTAGTTGTTTGGGGAAGTATTGCTACTGATATAATGATTTTCACTTATGTAGCAGCTGATCAAAGAAGAAAAAGATGGTCAAGGACCAGGCTCTGGCCCACTTCCAAAGAGTATATCAGAGATTCTTTACACCTTCAAGAAGATGCCATCCCCATGTGGAGCCACTATTAGCCACCTATAATAATTTGTCAAAGAAAACAAGTGGCTAAATATGTTTCTGAGCCTTCAAGAGAAACATTTCCTTTGTAAATCTATCATTCTTGAAGCCTTCATGTGTTTTCTATCCTTTAGAGAATCTTCAATACTGGTTCCATTAATGAACCTTGTTGTTTACCAAAGGAAAAAACTATTCATAAGGCTCCATTTTCCATCATCTCACTTCTCTTTTCACTCACAAAGAATTCCATTTTTCACCCTTATATCCCTTCACAAAATTCCTCTATAAACCTTCATTTTAACCTTTAAATCATCCTAACCCCCTTTTAAACCTCATATGTCCCTTTATTTGATTTAAAAATCCTGTTTCTTACCTATCGAAACCTTCATTTGGCCTTAAAATCCCTATTTTTGGCCTTAAAATCAGTATTTTGCACTATGAAGGTGTTAAGCCCCCGAGGGCTTATAGCCGTTAGCCCCTTACCTCACCTGACCTCACCCCTGAGACCAGGCGCTAAGCCCTTGTCGCTCATCACAATTGAAGTTTTTCCCCATTTCCCTTGACATTCTTTATTGCCCCTCCCCGATGCGATCAACCCCTTCTCCTCCGATCTTCCGATATAATATCGACCGTCGAATCCACAAGAATCGATGGCTGAGATTCAATCGTGCTTCACTCATAATCCATTCACCATTGCACCCACCGATTAATCCTAACCGTTGATCTCCCTTCGATCCAACAAGCAGCATCCAATCGCATTTCCAATCTTCTTTTCGTCCACCAAGTCCCGAATCATTTCGCCGATGAGATCACAGTCGTCCATTCCCCTCATCCAACGGCTCACATTGACCTCAGCAATGGACCCTGCCTCCTTTTGCATGTGCATCTAGCCTTATGTCACGCTTCTCCCACACCATTAGATCTGCAGTCGATGATCCAACAAACCAAAATCCATTTCGTGCAATTTTTGGCCCCTCCCCGCAGTGCGGTACTTTCGCGCGATATAAGCGGTTTTCATTTTCCACATGTCGAGCGATGAATGGAATCACGTTCCAAAAGTTAAGACCGCCTCCCCCCACCCCCCAAATGTTGTGCGAAAACCATCCCTGGTTTCTGCCATACTGCCACCCTCCGCAATGTCACTTTCGATTTTAATCCTAGCCGTCGATCTCTGAGATCAAACGGTCCACATAATATCGCGATCCCTTTCATTCGACATTCATCTATTCTCCCAAAAGTTTCATCTAGAGATCTCCACCATAGGTTGTCCTGATCTAATGGTCCATGTCTCTCATCACACTCAAACCCCCATCAGACCTGGTTAGCTGCTCTGCCAGAGTTTTCCTCCCATTTTTCGACTGCATCCACATTATTCCTCACTGCTCCTCCACCCTCACGAGCCTCTGAAGCAGTCATTCCCACTCCCGTGGGTTTTTATAACGTTTTTATCATTTTTTGAAGGTTTCAAATGGTGATGAAGTTATATTGTCTCCACAATCACATTCATGGTGACACATAGCACAGGAAGACTATCACAGAGCCGAAGATCGCATAGGAAGAAATCACTGAGAGGGTTTAACAGCATGTTTCATCGAATATCGGGGTTATTGACCCTAACATAAACCCTCCAGTGCCACTATAACCTGTATATTCACAAACACAGGTCAACAAAAGTTTAAGGATTATCAAAAGAATATTAAGAGGATTAGTGCTTGATATTGAAGATTTAAGTATCTAACCCGCAACTAAGGATAATGAAGAAACTTAACGAAGCTCAGACCATAAAATAATCAAGTCATATCAGTGTTTCAAAGTATCAGTGATCTGATATCAGCAGAGCGTTCTTTTCCCTAAGAAGGACAAATTCACATAGCCTACTCTTTTCTTCATCGAGCCCCAGAGCAGTTATTATTCTGACAGAAAGTCCTAAGAACTGTTAGTGCATTAGTTATAAAGTATGGAAAACCTGAAAGACAAATCTTCTCATTTCTTGTCTTAGAGTATGAACAAAGTACTACAGCCAGGAAAGTATCTCCAAGAACATACCCTTGAAGTTATTCTCAACCTGACAAAGACTCCTAATTCATCCAAAGGGTACTGAAATTTAATGTAAATATATTAAACAGAATGGGCTTCGAAGACATTTCTCCCTTTGTTTTAATGAATCATTTAAATCCTATCTACCACTACTATCACTCATTCACCTATAAGAACCCATGAAAATTACATTGAAAATGTTGGTTGGTTGGTTGGGATTTTATTGACTGTTTGAACTGTTATTGAGGGAATTAACTGAGTAGTTTCTAAGATAGTAGGCTGGGAAGAAAGTTTGGACTGCAAAAAGCCACTGGACTCAAAGTATGTGACTGTTTTTGCACATCAATTGAACAAGCAGATTCACAGGATCCTGGTCTATATTATTGGTGATGTTTTCCTTACTGTAATTGTCTCCCTTCATGTTTTTTCATACTATCCATTATTCTCTGATAAAGAACAGCAGGTATAGATTAGGACATATAGTTGGAAGTACCCTAAATCTCACTGATAAGCTTTATCTTTATGTTTTCCTCTGATTGTGTATTTAAGGATAATGCTATAGAGTATAACCAGTCAAGGAGTGTTGGTAAGCCCATGTCTTGCTGAGTAGAACTTGAAGCATTGTTCTTAAATGATATTTTCATTTCATGCTAAGTAAATATTGAACTAGGGAAGTCTATGGTTAGCCCTGTCCTCTAGTTTTTCTCCAACAATTTGTCTAAAAAGTTTCCCCGAGAGTTAGTGTCAAAAGAAGAGAAGGTTAAAAGTATTTCTCTGAGCTTAGGCCCTACTCTGTGTTTAAACTTAAATGTTTTCTACTTTCTGAAAGCAGTTATGAGGACTGCTGGATTGTTTTTCTTGAGAGTATGCTGAAAGCAGGCTAAGTTAAAAGCCTTTTCTTGATCTTAAGCTACCCTTTGTGTCTTTATTTAGAGTTTCCTTCGAAAGTATGTCAAAAGAAGGATAGGTTAAAAGTCCTTACCTGATCTTAGGTTGCACTTTGGTTACTTTCTTTCACCTCACTTATTAATGTTCCATCTCACCATCTATCTCAAGAGATCCTTTGGTATATATGACTCTCCCTATGGAAATCCTTGGATATTTTTTATGCAAGTAAACCCTTTTATGACTCCATAGCTCAATGGATTGACACTTTCTTGAATTATCTTCCCATGCTGAAACATCCTTAAACTTATTTCCTTCTTCACTTCACATAACCTTCTCAGTTAATAATCTCCAACCAAACAAACAAACCAAACCCCTTTGCTTCATACCTAGCCTAATACCATAAACTAACCTTAAAGATATATCATTCTTTGCATTTATAGAGAGATCCCTCTTTGGATCCAGGAGGGCTAGATCGTAGGATCCCAAAGCGGTTTTGATGTTGTCTTGTCTTTTGGTTTTTCCAATCTGGCCAAAACACAGGAACCCCAACATAATGGTGACTCCGCTAGGGACAATTCGGAGTGAATTACATTTTATACATCTCTGGGACCTCAGAAGACCCAGACATCCTTATATTGGTTTCATAATAAACATGGTGGTGGAACCGTAAAACATTTTACCTCCATAAAAGCTAAAAATTTTCCACCTGGCGACTCCACACTCTACAACTCCCAAAGGACCAAATGACTCCACTGGTAGAAGACCCTGAACTGATTGAACAGATACGGTGACCTCTTATCCAATTTAGAAAATCATTCCAAGTATACAACAAAGATATGCCCCAATGAGTAGAGAACATATCCCTGGGTTCCCACATAAGATGCCCCAGGTGTTTTGGGATGATAACCTTCCTGTTTGCCAAGGTGAATATTTTGAGGACCCACTTCTACATCTCATCAAATTTCACATACATGTATGGAAGGTAAAGACAGAATGGCATGAAGAATTCCTTATGAAAATGTTCATGTTAACATTAGAAGGAAAGGCAAGGGACTGGTATGAATGGTTAGAACCTAGGAGTTTGTTTTCTTTGAAAGTCATGCACCAAGTATTTTATGAGAAATACAAAGAAAACCCCTCATCCATACCATGGATTGCAAACTGTTGTGACCAATATCAGAACATCATACAATACCTATTAGATATTGATGAGAATTTGGTAGACATGCATCCTGAAGATCTGTTAGAAGCCATTCAAGAGTTTCATATGCATCCTAACTATCACAAGAACCTAGATAGATCAGTTGAGGAAGAAATCATTCAAGAAATAAAAGACCTCCCTCAAGATATCCCTGAAAACCATAACACTGATTTATCATCCCTTGTAGCTGAGGCCCAAGAAGACATCCAGCCTCAAACTCAGTATTCACAAGAAACAGAGAGTTTTTGCACTTCTGGTCAAAGAAACACAAGAATACCTTACCCTTTGATAGAAGAAGAAATAGATCAGATCATCAATAGTCATCCAACCTCTAAAATTTTTTACAGAACAAACACACTTTCCCATTCAGCCACTAAGATTTGTTGTACAGATTTAGAAAGCTCCCCTATAAATCAGGATGAAGAAAGATCTGCTGATAATCCAATATGTTTGATTGGTAACATTACTTACTTTAATGATTTTCCTAATTTTGATCTATCTGATGAAGATGTTCTCCATACAGAAGTTGACCTTGCAAGGCCATCATTAGTAGATCTGTGGGAGGAAGATCAGCTCCACCAACTTCAAGAAAGTAATGAGCCCATGCAGGCTATTTATGATACTGATGAGGAAAGTTATGAAAGTCTAGTAGCAGGTGAATATTCATTGAATCTTCACTCTACTTTATCTCAGATCATCAGTGATAGTTTCCATGCATTTTGAAATCAACAGCCTTTCATCTCAAAGGGTGAAGAGGAAAACAATGAAGAAATTTTTGAGCAGGTTGAAAACAAGGAGCCTTCTCTTGAAAAATAGGAAGCAATGGAGCAGACCCCTACTCAAGAATACATCGATCTGTTCACAAAGCTCAACCCACCAAATCAGAATATCTCAGAGCTACAAGAGGACAACACTGTAGTATATGATGAGTCCTCCAGTTCAGCAAAGAATGAAGATGAGGAAGAGTTTCTTTGTCAAAATAATATTTTCCTTGATCCAATGGAAGAGGAAGTAATCCTGGTTGAAACCTACTTGTCAAATACTCACAACCATGTATTATTTCAAGATCCTTATGCTCATTTCCTATAGACATTTAGAGAAGGATCAAAGGCCATCAAGAGCAGCTTGTTGCAGACAACAAGAAACATTTTAGAAGTTGATGTTGAAAAACAAAGAGAATGGGAGTGGCCATGCCTGTCTAACATGCTCAAAGAGATGAGGAGAAAACAGTCATGGGATCATCTAATTGATTGGATGTATTGGAAAAGAGAGTTTGTCAGCTAGACATGTAAATATCTCAAGTTAGAATAGGGTAGGTAGGAATCTCAATAAAGCTCATCCTGTGAGATTTTTAGTTAGTTGTTGATTTTACTTTGAAGAAAAATTCAAAAATACAAAAAATAGAAAGAGAAAGGTTCAAACAAGCTCAAATATTGAATCTATAGAGTTCTAAAAAGAATGGCTCTAGTCAGATCAAAATCTGAGCCAAAGGTACAAAAAGGACTGGTTCTAATATGCTCAAAACTTGAACTAGCAAAGAAGAAAAATGACAGATCTAACAAGATCAAAACCAGAGCTGAAATGAAGAAAAAAGGTGACTCTAAAAAGCTCAAAATATGAGTCACAACAAGAAGGAAGAATGTTTTCAAACTTCAGATTTTTAGCCTTCATATTTTGGTTTTGAATTTCTACAAGTTTCAGTCCATGTGTAGCTTGTCTTTATGCCATGGACCCACAACAAATCAGACAGTCTAATCCTTGTTTGGCTGTGTTTCAATTTCTGTTTTAGAATATAGAGAATGAAAATATGCTAGATAGTTTAACCCTGGTAGATATTAGTTTAGTTAGAGAAGCTATGAGTCCAACTGTTTAATCTCATCTCATGGAGGAATAAGGGTAGAATTAGATTAGTTTTTTCTTTAAATAAAAAATAATGATGAGGAAGGTCTGCAAGTCTAAGTGCACCTTAAAGAAAAAATGTTAGGATGGTAGGATGGGTAGGTAGTTGTTTGGGGAAGTATTGCTGCTGATATAATGCTTTTCACTTATGTAGCAGCTGATCAAAGAAGAAAAATATGGTCAAGGACCAGGCTCTAGCCCACTTCCAAAGATTATATCTGAGATTCTTGACACCTTCAAGAAGATGCCATCCCCATGTGGAGCCACTGTTAGCCACCTATAATAATTTGTCAAAGCAAACAGGTGCCTAAATATGTTTCTAAGCCTTCAAGAGAAACATTTCCTTTGTAAATATATCATTCTTGAAGCCTTCATGCGTTTTCTATCCTTTAGAGAATCTTCACTGCTGTTTCCATTAATGAACCCTGTTGTTTACCAAAGGAAAAAACTGTTCATAAGGCTCCATTTTCCATCATCTCACTTCTCTTTTCACTCACAAAGAATTCCATTTTTCACCCTTATCTCCCTTCACAAAATTTCTCTATAAACCTTCATTTTAACCTCTAAATCATCCTAACCCCCTTCGAAACCTTATATGTCCCTTTATTTGGTTTAAATATCCTCTTTCTTAGCTATCGAAACCTTCATTTGGCCTTAAAATCCCTATTTTTGGCCTTAAAATTAGTATTTTTCACTATGAAGGTGTTAAGCCCCCGAGGGCTTATAGCCGTTAGCCCCTTACCTCACCTGACCTCACCCCTATGACCAGGCGCTAAACCCTTGTTGCTCATCGCAATCGGGAGTTTTTCCCCATTTCCCTTGACATTCTTTATTGCCCCTACTCGATGCGATGAGCCGCTTCTCCTCCGATCTTCCAATCTAATCTTGACTGTCTAATCCACAAGAACTAACAGATGAGATTCAATCACGCTCCACTCATAAGCCTTTCACCATCTCACCCGCTGATTAATCCGGACCGTTGTTCTCCATTCGATCCAACGACCAGCATCCAATCGCATCGCCAATCTTCTTTCTGTCCACCAGGTCCCGAATCATTTCGTTGATGAGATCACAACCATCCATTCCCCTCATCCAACGGCTCGCATTGACCTCAGCAATGGACCCATAGTCCTTTCGCCCGTGCATCTAGCCTTATGTCGTGCTTCTCCCACCCCGTCAGATCTGCAGTCGATGATCCAACGGACCAAAATCCATTTCGTACAATTTTTGGCCCCTCCCCGTAGTGCGCTACTTTCGCACGATATAAACGGTTTTCATTTTCCACGTGTCGAGCGATGAATAGAATCACGCTCCAAAAGTTAATACCGCCTCCCCCCCCAAATGTTGTGCGAAAACCATCCCCAGTTTCTGCCATACCGCCACCCTCCGCAACATCACTTTCGCTTTTAATCCCAACCGTTGATCTCTGAGATCGAACGGTCCACATCATATCGTGATCTCTTTCGTTTGCCATTCATCTATTCTCCCAAACGTTTCATCGAGAGATCTCCACCGTAGATCGTCCTGATCTAACGGTCCACGTCTCTCGTCACACTCAAACCCCCATCAGACCTATTTAGCTGCTCTGCCAGGGTTTTCCTCCCATTTTTCCACTGCATCCACATTATTCCTCACTGCTTCTCCACCCTCACGAGCCTCTGAAGCAGTCATTCCCACTCCTGCAGGCTTTTATAACGTGTTTATTGTTTTTTTTAGGTTTCAAAGGGTGATGAAGTTATACTGTCTCCACAGTCACAGTCATGGTGACACATAGCACAGAAAGACTATCACAGAGCCGAAGATGGCAGAGGAATAAATCAATGAGAGGGTTCAATAGCATGTTTCATCAAAGATATGGGTTATTGACCCTACCATAAACCCTCCAGCGCCCCTATAACCTGTATATTCACAAACACAGGTCAGCAGAAGTCTAAGGAGTATCAAAAGAAGATTAAGAGTATTAGTGCATGATATTGAAGATTTAAGTATCTAACCCATAGCTAAGGATAATCAAGAAACTTAACGAAGCTCAGACCATAAAATAATCAAGTCATATCAGTGTTTCAAAGTATTAGTGATTTGATATCAGCAGAGCGTTGTTTTCCCTAAGAAGGACAAATTCACACAGCCTACTCTTTTCTTCATCGAGCCCCAGAGCAGTTATTATTCTGACAGAAAGTCCTAAGAACTGTCAGTGCATCAGTTATAAAGTATGGAAGACCTGAAAGACAAATCTTCTCATTTCTTGTCTTAGAGTATGAACAGAGTACTACGTCCAGGAAAGTATCTCCAAGAACATACCCTTGAAGTTATTGTCAACCTGACAAAGACTCCTAATTCATCCAAAGGGCACTGAAAGTTAATGTAAATATATCAAACGGAATGGGCTTCGAAGAAATTTCTCCCTCTTTTTTAATGAATCATTTAAATCCTATCTACCACTACTATCACTCATTCACCTATAAGAACCCGTGAAAATTACATTGAAAATGTTGTTTGGTTGGTTGGGATTTTATTGACTGTTTGAACTGTTATTGAGGGAAGTAGCTGAGTAGTTCATAAGATAGTAGGCTGGGAAGAAAGTTTGGACTGTAAAAAGCCACTGGACTCAAAGTATGTGATTGGTTTTTCACATCAATTGAACAAGCAGATTCATAGGATCCTGGTCTATATTATTGGTGATGTTTTCCTTACTGTAATTGTCTCCCTTCATGTTTTTTCATATTTTCCATTATTCTCTGATAAAGAACAACAGGTATAGATTAGAACATACTGTTGGAAGTACCCTAAATCTCACTGATAAGCTTTATCTTTATGTTTTCCTCTGATTGTGTATTTAAGGATAATGCTATAGAGTATAACCAGTCAAGGAGTGTTGGTAAGCCCATCTCTTGCTGAGTAGAACTTGAAGCATTGTTCTTAAATGATATTTTCATTTCACGCTAAGTAAAGATTGAACTAGGGAAGTATATGGTTAGCCCTGTCCTCTAGTTTTTCTCCAACAATTTGTATTGAAAGTTTCCCTGAGAGTTAGTATCAAAAGCAGAGAAGGTTAAAAGTATTTCTCTGAGCTTAGGCCCTACTCTGTGTTTAAACTTAAATTTTTTCTACTTTCTGAAAGCAGTTATGAGGACTACTGGATTGTTTTTCTTGAGAGTATGCTGAAAGCAGGTTAAGTTAAAAGTATTTTCTTGATCTTAAGCTACCCTTTGTGTCTTTATTTAGAGTTTCCTTTGAAAGTATGTCAAAAGCAGGATAGATTAAAAGTCCTTACCTGATCTTAGGCTGCACTTTGGTTTCTTTCTTTCACCTCACTTATTAATGTTCCATCTCACCATCTATCTCAAGAGATCCTTTGGTATAGATGACTTGCCCTATGGAAACCCTTGGATAGTTGTTATGCAAGTAAACCCTTTTATGACTCCATAGCCCAATGGATTGACACTTTCTTGACTTATTTTCCCATGCTGAAACATCCTTTTACTTATTTCCTTCTTCACTTCACATAACCTTCTCAGTTAATGATCTCCAACCAAACAAAAAAACCAAACCCCCGTGCTTCATACCTAGCCTAATACCATAAACTGACCTTAAAGATATATCTTTATTTTCATTTATAGAGAGATCCCTCTCTGGATACAGGAGGGCTACATCCTAGGATCCCAACGTGATTTTTATGTTGTCTTGTCTTTTGGTTTTGCCAATCTGGCCAAAACACAGGAACCCCAACATAATGGCGACTCCTCTGGGGACAATTCTGAGTAAATTACATTTAATACATCTTTGAGACCTCATAAGACCCAGACATCCTTAGATTGGTTTCAGAATAAACATGGTGGTGGAACGATAAAACATTTTACCTCCATAAAAGATAAACATTTTCCACCTGGCAACTCCACACTCTACAACTCCCAAAAGACCAAATGACTCCACTGGTAGAAGACCCTAAACTGATTGAACAGATACAGTGACCTCTTATCCAATTTACAAAATGATTCCAAGAATACAACGAAGATATGCCCCAATGAGTAAAGAACATATCCCTGGGTTCCCACATAAGATGCCCCAGGTGTTTTGGGATGATAACCTTCCTATTTTTCAAGGTGAAGATTTTGAGGACCCACTTCTACAACTCATCAAATTTCACATACGTGTATGGAAGGTAAAGACTGAATGGCATGAAGACTTCCTTATGAAAATTTTCATGTTAACATTAGAAGGAAAGGCAAGGGACTGGTATGAATGGTTAGAACCTAGGAGTTTGTTTTCTTTGAAAGACATGCACCAAGTATTTTATGAGAAATACAAAGAAAACCCCTCATCCATACCATGGATTGCAAACTGTTGTGACCAATCTTAGAACATCATACTATACCTGTTAGATATTGGTGAGAATTTGGTAGACATGCATCCTGAAGATCTCTAGGAAGCCATTCAAGAGTTTCATATGCATCCTAACTATCACAAGAACCTAGATAGATTAGTTGAGGAAGAAATCAGTCAAGAAATAAATGACCTCCCTCAAGATATCCCTGAAAAACCCGAACATTGATTTATCATCCCTTGTAGCTGAGGCCCAAGAAGACATCCAGCCTCAAACTTAATTAATATTTATTTAGTAAATAAATATTATTATTAATATATTAGTTAGTTTATTTTATATTAATTAAACTAGATAAACTAACTAATGGTAAATTAGTAAATTAAATAGGCATAATAAAAATATATATATCTTTTTTAACTCTAGTATAAATCCTAAATTAAATTATAATAAATTAAATATATATTTTTAAATAAAATTAACCAAATTAGTTACTATATCATAAAATAAATAATTATCAACTTAATTAATATTTATTTAGTAAATAAATATTATTATTAATATATTAGTTTGTTTATTTTATATTAATGAATTTTGATTTTATTAATTATTTTGCTTCTAATAATTTTAGTATTTTACCCATAAGAATTTTATAATTAGTAGTTATTATTATTGATCTAAAAATAAAATAAAATTTATTAAATTAGAAATGTACTTATTAAAATTAAAATACAAATTACAAAAGAAACTTTGGTCGGCTCTTTTCAAGAAATTCATCACTATTAATGGTCTAAAACCCTTCTCTAGATTTCTTCATTCTAAGGTCCTGATGATGGATCCCCATTGGGATTTGAAACGTCGACATATGTTCCTTAATACTGTGGACAATCCGGGAATCTCTTTAAGAAATGATCACCACGGGAGCTTAAAAACCAAAATCTAACCATACAGTTGGAGGTCATTCTATATGTTTTTGAAAGACAAATTTGGAACCAAACATGCATAACACATTGCAGCAATTGGAGGAAGCCTTCCTTATGTGGATGCCATTTGGAGAGGAATAGATGGCTTTGCATCTACTTTTGGAGTTGCTTGAGGACAAGCAACATTTTTCCGAGGGGGACTATAATATTCCCAAATTTCCACACCTTATTTGGAATATTACAGTCCTTGATTTTCTTAATAAATTAATTAAATAAAAGGGTGGAGGGACCCACGAACCTCAAAGATGAATAAAATCCACTTTTAATGTGTGTATGTCGATATTTTAGATCTAGATCTAGAATCATGGAGTAGTGGAGCAACTCCATTGATGGAGATCATGTCTCATTTATGAGATAGATTATGGAGGATGAAATAGTCAAATAAGATCATGGATATTAAATATTAAATGATAAGGATCTTTGATAAGGTCAATTGAGATCATAATACATTCAAAGAAGATCATTAAGCACTTATGATAAGATAGTGGAGGAAGGATGCATTTAATGCATGCATGATGGAGAGGGTGATCACCCCATGTGAACATGATGGAGGACATGGATCAACAACGTAGTCAAACATGGAGACTTTTTCCACATGTACAACACAGATTTGTAGTGGGCCTAGGCTATGGAAGGCTCATGTATATACTGAAGATGAAGACACAATGGAAGGCATGATTTGGATTATTCATTTCTTTATCTGTTTAGATCTAGATTTGTCTTACGACATTTCTATGCAAACTTGGGTTGTTTAGCAGAGTTTGTAGGGTGTTCCCAAGAGGGAATCCCACCTCTTTCTTTGAGTAGCTCTAGAAAGAGGATTTTTCCTCATTCCTTATCAAGCGTTGGTGCCATCTTCAAGAGGTTGTTTCTAGAATTCAACTAGGAAACTAGTGGAGGATTCATCCTACCACTTTGTTCTTCAGATCTAGCCTTCAGGAGCAGCAGATCTACATCTGGCATTTAGGCCATTGAGTTTTACCTCCATGCAGTAGCAGTCCCTTCAAGGTTTGCACAGTCCAGCCCTGAAGATCTATTGGAGGAGGGAAGTTTCTAGTATTTCAGCTGGAAATCCTATGAGGGATAACCTCTTCACATTGGATCTATTGTTTCCATCACTCAGGAGCTGATTTGACACATCTAGCAGTAGGCTAAGGAGCCTCCCTCTCTGACAGCTCAATTTTCAGAAGCTATTGTTCATCCAGCAGCTATTTTCAATGGAGGAGATTGGAGGAGTTAGAAAGTTGAGCTTTTAGCCCAAGGATCTAGTGAAGGGATCATCCCTTCTTGCATAGATCTAATTGTACATCATTGCAACCATCATATTATCAGATCTAGCATTAGATCTGCATTCCTAGCAGCATATATGTGAAGCCCTAAGAGGAAGGTTATATTATACTTACAGATCTGAGAAACCCCTCCTGGGTTATCTTGGGAATCCATCATAGAGCCCAGATCTACAATTTCAACATCATCGAAGCTCCATTATGCCTAGATCTAACTTTCTATCTTACAGGAAGTTGTAATCCCTACAGTTGCAATAGGGATAGCGCATTTTACCTTCCAGCAGAGTAGTAGTTACGTAGTCCCTTTTGGGATATCATTGCAGGGTCATTCTAGGCTACTCTTGTGGCTTGAGTGTCTCATATTTTGAGCACTGTTGTACTTGCTTTTTGCACCTCCAAAATAATAAAATGGCTCAGTTATTTTTGTGCATTCTGATGTGTATATAGATTTATTGTTTACTTTTCTGCAGTTATTATATTGTGTTTTAGTATTAATGTATTCCCCCTTTTGGGATGTTAAACCTGGATCGGTGAACCAATAAGCTGGTCGCCACCCTATGTGTGGCCTCGCAGGCCCTCGGTGCACACACCCAAGAATCTCAATGGAATGCGCACCTATCTGCAAATGCCTCTGATTTCGAGTGAGGTCCCCATCATTGGAGAATCCTTTGGAAAGCTCCACAAAATCAAATTTGATGATCATGACCTGGTCAACCTAGAGGCTTTCCTCGAATTGGCACCGGAATTGTATTTGGAAAGGGTATTGGAGAATTATGTACTAAAGGTTTTTCCTATGTCATGGGCAAGTGGATTAGCTGGGTCCGGGCTATTAAACTTGCTGCGGATACCTCACTTCGGCCACTATAATATCACTGATAGGATTTTGTGACAACTGCTCACTCTGGTCTATAACGGCTACTTATGGATTCAGGATCGAATTCCCATAGATGCAGCGCTCATCCACCATATCACTGTTCTGCACATGAAAGGGTTGAATCCCATGGAGTGCGTCGAGAATAAATATGAAAAACAGATCACTGATAAGGCGTGTGATGATTATCACGTTGAACAGAACACCAAGGGGTTCATGAGCAGCAGTATCAGCGACCCCGGTGCACGCATTGGCACCTAGTTGTTAGCATGCAAGATGATGTGCAGATTTCAGGTTTCCACGGTCCCCGCATATGTAATTTAGTTGGCTGGCCACTGCGAGAAAGGGGTCTGCTTCAATTGGTCCCAGTTCCTATGCAACAAATTTCTGGAGAACGTACGCGAAGCCCAAGATCATGGAAGGGAATTCTACTACTCCTAGTTGCTGCTTCTCATCGTGTTGGTCGCATGGGAAGCCTCGGAAGATTCAGTCTTCCCTGAGCTAGAGCCAAATATGTGTGAAGGGGCACAGGATCCGAACCTGTGGGATTCGAAGGATGAAAAATGCATTGAAGATAATAAGGTCTTCTGGGTCCTATTTCATAGCAAGCTCACAACTGCCATCCACTCCTGGTCGCGCTTGTCACCAATGATCTATGACAAGTACAAGAGCATCGCAACGTTTCAAGTCACAATGCACAATGTGCAGATCTGGGGCCATAAGGATATCGTATGGGTATTGCTATCATATATGGTTGATGACGAAGAGATTAACCGCCTTATTGTTACTTGGCCTCCACACTAGAAACTCAGCTTCAAATTAGGTAGGAAGGACACTACAGGTATGAGCACCGCGAAGGTCACCCCACCTGACACCACCAAAGAGATCGAAGGACAGGGCAAGAATGCTGAGAAGGGAGCATAGTTGGAATCACAGAAGGATTCGCAGCAGGATTTGGGTGCAGAGGGTCTAGATGCGGGAGGTGTTGACTCCCCTCGAGGTATGAAATGTATTGGTGACCATGTTAAAGGCCTAAGGAAGAAAAAATGAGCTACAAGACCAAATTGGGACAATGGGACTACTCTGACAGAGGAGGATCTGGAGTAGATTGCGGACGTAGTCACCTTGGCCTCAGACGATAAATGGCTGGCTTTGGGAGAGTAGTATAAGGCCACAGTCGCTACACTCTAGTTTGAGCTCCGAGCTCTGCAGCTCAAAACTGACACCCTGCAAATGAGTATGATTCTGACAAGGCCGCCCCCAACGTCAAGCAGCACATTGATCAGCACAATGGAAAGCTGCCTCTACCCCCTGCCAGGCGCCGCATTTGTTCTAATCCCACTCGACTTAGGAGTGCAAGACTAAGCCTGCACAGATGTACATTTAGATCTAGCTTGACTGCCACATGAACCATTGCAGGTCCTCCACGCATCCCTTTTCGAAGAAATTCAACACAGAGATTGCCGAGTGCACTAGCAGCTCAGTACAACTGAGCAGATGATTGTGGAAAATACCACCAAAGTATCCCAGGCACAGGCTGCATGCACCCTCGTCACCACGTAGCAGACAGAGTTGGAATTCCTAATCGATAGGCTCTGTGAAGATGTCACCGAGGATATCTCAGTTTCTGCCACCCCCCAGGCCAAGATTGAGGGGCTTGTTACATCTCAGATTGCTCAGGGCATAGAAATTTGGAGACAGCTATGCAGTTGTGGTCTAAGGTGTAGTGGAACCCTCTCCTGCATGATTTTAGTTAAGAACTGCGCCAGAAGGAGGAAGAGTTTGAGAAGCTCGAAGCTACTATGTCAACTTTGATCCCCGCTCAGCGCTTGGCTCGGCTGCATACTAGCCACAAACTTAGAGATGACATTCAAGGGCTCTGCCGTAAAAAGAAGGTTCTCAGCGACCACCTCAAGCCTTGGGCCGATGAAGCATTCGAGCTCTCTCAGGACTTCGATATTGCAGTTAAGCAGTTGAACCAGACTTTAGAGAGCATTACTATTGCTACAAAAGGTCCAACTTCACAGAAGTTGGTGGATATTGCTCAGAATGTTGCTGTGCAGAGCAAAGGAGTGTTGCCCCAACTAGTTGATGTGATCAAGTAGCTGCAGGTGAAGATGCAAACCCCACGACCGTAGTGACTCGGAATGAGTCACAAGATTTTGTTGGCGACCTGTTGGAATGGGGTTCCCTAACCTACGCTTTTTGTATAATTTTGTAAAATTTGGTCCTGCGTAGGGGTTTTGGGGTGGGTAAAAGCCCCTAATGTTTTGTAATGGGTTAAAGGGTAGCTCTAGGGTTCACAAACCATGGTTTGCTGACCATAAGATAGTGAAGGCTATGATATTATAAATAGATAGATAGCTAGGTCTAGTAGGTAGGAAAGTCGATAGATTAATGCTACGTGTGAACTGTTAGGATTTGTTTTGGGTTGTTTTGGGTAGGGACTCCTGCTGACTATGTGCGCGAGATCCTTAGTCTTGCTGTGTGCAGACCCCGCTAGGTTGTGTGCGCAGGTTGTGTTTGGGTTGTAAGTGGATCTTTGATATTAATGAATGCGAAGTATAGAGTAAGTATCTGTGTGTTATCTTAATAGATTGTGTTACTATTGAAGCACGTCTGTGATATTTCTTTAAGCTGCGAATGTATCCCTGATCTGGAATTAGTGCGAATACATCTGTGATCTGATATTAGCTACAATTATAGTGCTTTGTGATGGTATTTGGTAATGTGCATGCGGATTCGAATGTATTGATTAAATATGTTGATTATAATAGCTTTGTTATGGTTATGTGTTGATTACACTGCTAAATGAGCTGTGAATAGACTTATTCTATACAACCCAATAAGACGCTACCTAGATCTGCCTCAAATTACCTTCTCTCTCTCAGGGTGTGGAAACCTGATTCCAACACCATCCCATACTACTTCGGGTGAGACCTTGGCCTGCGCAAGCAAGTCATTGTCGAAAAGGGCCAGTAGTAAAGGGGTTTGTTGGCAAACCTTAACCTCTGAACCTGGGTCAGGACCCCTAAGGCCAAAAATATGAATGCTCTCTTTTGATAGTTTTCCATCTCCCTATAGTGCAACATTTAGTCTAAATAGGCAAAATTATAAGCAACCCATTATCTGTGCATCATTTAATTTTTGAAAGGAACAGTCACAACATAGTTTAATTAGAAGGGAGTGGAAAGGATCATCACATATCTGCATCCTATAAACATTGTGATTGTACACTTCATCTCACACATTGACACACCATAAGAAAAGTAAGACTCTTTAAAATTAACCATTAATTGAACTCATTAAAATCTCCCCATATGGGCCACAAAATAATTAATAGTTTAGGTTAGGACCATTGGGGGTAAGCATCTAATAAGCTACCATGGTAATTTTACATTCTTGAAACAGAGAAGATGACTATTTATGGAGCTTTAAACCCATCTATCTGCCCATGGAAAAGAATTCCCGAGCGCCACAGAGACCCGATTTAGAGGGGGTTAAGCTTAGGTCTAGTGCGTACAGTACTATTTGGGGCTACCTGACCCATCTAGTGCTTGGTATTGGTACCTAAATACCAAGAAGCTCAAGACTCGAACGATCATGTGGGACGATGGTACTTTAGTGGTCAAATCTAGGGCATCCTTCCCTATAGGTGACGGTGCAGGCAGCACTAGATCGTCTTTACATTACCTTGGTCGATTATTCGGCTGCTGGAAGGCGTTGCCAGTTCTTTCAGGACGTTAGCCCCAGTACCCACCAGAATATATCTTTGCAAGGCCCAGTTACATTTGAGAGTGTGAGGAAGATTAGGTCTTCTGGGATTTTTTGAGTATCATATGTGAAACAATCAAAACCACATTTTTTGATTGACTTATCACATAGGATTAATCTAAAGGAAAAATTTACCTTTTATTTTTCGTTTTTTTTTTATGTATGTGATCGCATTTTTCTTTGAAAAATAATCTCTCTCCTCTCAGAAAAACTAAAAAATGTTTCCAAAATTAAACTGAGTCGACTCCATAACGGACCCAACGAGACCTTGTTGATCTAGACGTTTTTTGGACCTCCCCCCATTAGAGGGAGGAGTGAAAGGTATTTCACCATTCAAGCATCAAAGATGGCACACAACCACCCTTATTGGTTCATCCTATATCAAGGCAGCTTTAATTGGGCACCCACAAGGGTCACCCAATACCACACCGGTGAAAACCCCCTCAAGTTCACCACACACCACTCCTCCCACAACCCCCAGAGGACAAAGGAGCGCTATCCATTTTGAGAGCCAACATAACATACAATCGAGTACGTCACAAGGTACTAACCCCCAGACAAACTCCATACACAACCAGATTCCCATGTTTTCACAGTCTACAACGGCACTCAATGCTCAGTTACCTTTCCTAGCTTCTTTAAACCTACCCGATCTATCAAAGTTAACAAATGATCCCATTGCACACAAACCCATTTGGCCCCCCATGCCCACGAAGCTCCCTTCATACATTCCAAAGTTCAAATGGAAGTAAGCAGAAGACCCTGGAAACCATGTAATAACTTTCCACCTATGGTGTTCATCGAACAGTATTATTGATAATACTATTCGATTAAAACTATTTCAGCGCACCTTAACCAGACTAGTCGTGTAATGGTGTGTGGAGCAGTCTTCTGCTTCATGTTAGAGTCTTATAAATATAGGATTCATAATTTTGATTTGACTTTATTAAAATTCTTGAAATATTGTACATACCTTTGTCTTAAGCAGGTAAATCCTCTCTATGAACAGAGAGGATCCCTCTAGCCCTAGAGTGGGTCTAGAAACAAAAAGACATGCTAGAGTGTTTTTTTGGGCTTCAAAATGTCATGCAAATATCACTCATTACCATAAATTCCCCCCCTATGCTTCCATTATATCACTCATTATTCACCACCTTGTCACTCCATTTTCCCTATTGTTCACCATTAACGGGTCTCATTTATATCTTCCAAATATTATTTATTTTTAAGCATTTTTAAGAGAAATTCTTGATTAAATATTAGAAAATAATATATTTTACTTCATATATGGAAAGTGGATTGTTTTTGTGACATGTGTAGGTGTCGAGGAAACTTCCAAGACACCTTTACGTGGCCTTGAATGATCAAATTCGAATTTGAGAAGATAAACCTCATGGAGAAGATCAAGGACAAAAGGGGGTTATGTGTCTAGATGGTTGAGAGATGTATGGAACTAGAGAGAGATTAGTGGATGATCATTATGAGTTTGTTACTCATCCCATTGTATAAATAGGAGTACAATCTCCTCCATTTGTAATCTTGAAGTTTTTTAATCTTAGAATTTCGGAGTATGTAATCTTAGAAGCTTAGAGTTGTAACTTTATAACTGGTTTGTAATGGAGATTTTGAAATAAAAAAATCATACTTTGATTTTGCTTCTACATCTGAGTCTCCTTTTAAGTGGTGTGCTTGTGGAGTTATGGAGGGCCCCCATGGCCTCACTTGCATGCTTATTTGCTTATTTTAGGTATAATTTAATTTATGTTTTTGTTTGATTTCAGCTTTTAAGTTTTGTTAGATGTTCTAATATTGGAAAGAGTCTTATTTGAAAGTGTTCTTGTAAGATAATCGTAAGACCTCATACAATTATTAGATTTAGGTTTGTTTCATTTCATCTTTTAAGTTTTTGTTAAATGTTCTAATATTGGAGGAGATCCTAAAATTCAGGTGTTCTTGTAAGAGAACCTTAGGATCTTGACAATTGTTAGATCTAAGTTTGATTAGTTGTTGAAAGAGATCTTGATGAATATGTTCTTGTAAGGGAACTTTAAGATCTTAGACAAATTAGAAATATTTCTATATCTATATATTTTAGATAAGCACTTCTAAGTTTACCTTCCCGAGTTGACATTGAATTGAACTCTGATTGAGATCATCAATTGGAACCAAACATTTTGGCACCGTTGTCGGGGAAGTGCAACTAGAAGGATTTAGTAATTATTTTATGTATTTGTTTTTATGGAATAATTTGTGGAACTTGGTGACAGCAGGTTCATAAAGGAGTTCAAAGTTTGGATCATTTTATTTTATTTTCGCACATAGTTAATTTAAATTCAGTTTTTATTTTAAACCCCCCATTTCTCACTAATCCATCTACAGATGAGGAGTTTGACAATGTTGAACAGGTACTTCTTGGAGAGCAAGGACAATAACCTTGAGCCAATTCTAAGACAGGTTACTCACAAACTTGTAAAACATAACGTAAAAATTTTAAATCTTGATATGAGAATGTTCAAATGTTTAGTCCGTAGATGGCTTCATTGGAAGCATTCTTTTACTTAGAAAATAAAACATTTTTCAAGTTAATGTAGAATAGATTAAAAAATAAATAAATAAAACAAGATCTCGTAGAATTTATTTATAGAATTTTCTTTTAGTCTCGTTTTTTTAAAATATCATCATGAATAAAAAGAGTTGCTTCATCTTTGCATTTCTATGTCTTGTTTCTGTATCACGGGTGAGCTAGGAGCTTGATTATCGGAAAGTTTTGTCTTCCGAGAGTCTAAATTCCCCCGTGACATTGCAGAAAGAGTATAGACAATGTGAGGTTTGATTGCGGATCTTGATTGTGTTTATTATCCATGCACGCTAACCTGCATAAATAAAAATAAATCAAGAGATTAGTATGTTCTCTTCCCGCGCTTCGTGCGATCAGGAGATCAGAAAATATATTGATTTATTTCAATAAAAATATTTTTTTCTAGAAATTTAATTGCAGATCTGCTATCGATTGTTTGAGTCCAAATTTAAAAAAAAAAAAAAAAGGATAAAAAATAAATAAATCTTCTCTTGTAGAAATATGTTCTTCGTTCTCAGTTGTTGTCATCGGATCTCTCACTGCATTGTCAAAATGGCACACCGATACCTACCTAAATACCAACCTTGCAGTGTCTAAATTTATCATTGAAGAAGTATACCATAAGCCCAGATGTATCTTGTTAGAAAAATTTTCGATTGGTTTGTTGGGAAATCTTAGAACACACAAGCACTGCCTAATAAATGATAAATAAAAGAAAAGAAAATTTCTACCAAATAATTACATCTTGAGTATGTTACAACTTACCCCAATGCGTTGTCTGAAAGAACATTGAAATTACAATTTCCAGGCTTTACGTTAATTGCACATACTTTGATTTTCTTTTATTTCACTCATGTGAACTTTCCTAATTTTCAATGGCTATATTGTTGAGAATTGCATGCCAAATTGTCCCTTTGAACACTAAGACTATATTCACTTTATTTTGTCCTCTTGTAATTCAAGTCTTGACCAAAATTCTGCAGCGTCTATTGGACATTGAGATTGCAATCGAGAGAATGAGCAGAACTAAAATGATTCAAAGGAAAGAATTGTATCATTCCTTTGCACCGACGGTCTTGTGGAAATGATGTGCCCCTGCAAACATTACAACAATACAATTTAACTAGGTAGCTTTTGATCGCTGGATAGTGGCCTTTTTTTTTTTCTTTGTTTCTTCCAAACTTACATGTAAATGAGAGTTCTAACAACTGAGGTTGAGCAAGAAGACCATATTACCAACCAAATACCATAAATTCGATGTGAAAATGGATACATAAATTCAAAATTGGAATGGATGCATCTTAGAAGTTGGTTCATTCAATTATCGAACTAAATTATTTTAAAATCCATTCAATTATTCCACAAAATACATTTCAAATGATAAAATATATATTCCTTTTCTCACAGAAAGACCAGAGTTTGCATTCGTTTTGTTATTAATCTCATGGACCGTTGAGGTTGGCCCATTGTGATGGCTCGGACTTGGATAGACTTGAAGGCGAAAAGGGTTGTTGTGTTGTGGGAAATGATGAAAAGGATTCTTAACTGTAAAGTTAGATGGCAACAGAAAAACAAAGAAACGTAACCTCTGCAAAAATGTCAGTGTTTAAAAGCATTTTCTGATCGAACCAAGGAAAATTTAGAAAAACGAAGACATGGGTTTTTTCGGAACTGAATGAGTTACGTAACCCAGAAATCGTTTCCTTGGATTCTTAACGGTTGGAGGGAAAATCGCGGTTCTTTGGGACCCTGTTTTCGTGACAACATGAAGAAAAAATGATTTTTTTAAATTAATGCACAGCCAATTATAGCTTGAGTGCAGCTGTTGGGAAGAAGGTGATTGTCTGCAGATTTTGTGGGATAATTTCACCAAAATTATGTTGGTCAATTTTATATTTGGAGATTTGAAATTTCTATTTTCTTGGCATCAAGTTGATTGGCTAGATGGAGAATACCCCCAATGATTAGAGAGCTTTTGAGATTGTGAAGCGCATGATTTTCAGCAATATTCCTTTCCAATAAGAACATGCTTATATCTGCACCCATGGGAAGAGACTACGGCATCAAACTATGGGAGCTATATGCGCTAATCAAAGGATCACACCTCATCATGCCGTGGTAATAAACGTGTTAAGTCCTCCCACTCGGCATGTTGAACATATGAATTTCAATTTTGTTTTCAAAACAATGCGACATCACTGGTATATTACATGGTAAATAATAGCAATGCAAAATAATGGTAAGAAATAGAGTTGCATCATTTTTAAGGGTTACTGGATATGCATTCATTTTCAACTTTGAAAGAATATATTGTTGCAAGAATTTGCATTCTTGTTGGAAACTAGCCCAACATTTTGTACTGACCATCTTCACAAAAAGATAACAGGCTTTTGAAGCAAACATTTTGCTGCCACCAGCGAATTTTATGGTACTAAGAATCAAGGCAAACCTTTGAACTTTATTTGCTTGGAAACAAATGCCCTTCTTTGCTGAAAACGTAAGTGAAATTTGGTGCGTTGAAATTCATATATGCTTATGTATTCTATTTCGTGCGTTGAAAAGTCTTTAAAGGTCGAAAATGACGTGATACCATTGGTAACTTCTTTCATGGTCACTTTATTGAATTTTGTTTTTACAATCACTTTCGTACAATGGTTCACATATTAAATGTAAATTGGTTCATATGTCTTATGCATATTCATTGACTTTGTATGTGCACTTCATTCAAGCATTTGATATTTTTTCATGTGTAACGTTGTGGATTGGTGATGTTATGGTATATGGGCAAAGCACAGAAAATCAAGACACGGTGAAACTTTCGACAAAGAGTAACAATTAGTTTTCTTCATGAATTTTTATTTGACGCATTTGTATTAAAATCTTGCAATTTTTAAATGATGCATATTTTGGCAAATACAAGATCGACGACGACATGTGAAATTTGATATCCTCGATGCAAATCATGAAACAATTTCGACTATGTTCTGGATTTGCATAATTGCAACAAAATTGAATTTTACTTACAAAAGTTATATAAGAGGAGAATTAATTATACTGATTTCATATTTTAAAATGGATTTGTAAAAAAATCACAGAATTGGGCTAACTTATACATTTAATTTTATTTAAATATGTTTCATTGGTGTTTAATTTTTGCATAAAAAACCAAGTAGAAATTGATCACTTTTGCTTGGATATATTTATGTTTTGTGAATGCCAAGTTTTTGCAGGTTTGCGTTAATCAAATGATCATTCGATTCTAATTTGTTGACAATTGGACTTCCAAAAGATCAATTTTATGATGAATCATGTGAATAAGTCCATATTCATTACAACCAGTCTTTTCTTCCCTTTGTAAAATTGTAAATCCCAATGAGTCCTCAATGCAAGCCAGAATCCCTTTTTCCCAGCGAGTTTCAATTATGCAGTCAAATCTACTTCTTTTCATGCACTTCTTTTCATTCACCCCTAACCCACAAAATAAAACCAAGAAGCTCACTTACTGTCATTCTCATTTTCCTTGTCATTTCCATTTCCTTTTTCCTACCATTTTCATCTTTAGCCAATAAAATTCTGCTTCTACATATCACTGAGTCGAAGTCCTAGAGTCTAATTATCTTTGTAAAAACACCTAGAGGCTTGCATGCCTTAATGGCAAGTACTCTTGCCAATGAACAATGGGAGTACATTAATATCCCTTGTTCATTGGATCTTATAGGTGACTCGACCACAACAAACTCATTCGTACCTACAAATATGTGTTAGGCATCTTGACTCCCATTGGAATCAATGGTGGGAGCTCTCGTGTTGGCTAGTGGCATTCATTAATGGCCACTAAGTCAACAACTTCTTGCTATGTTCGACACCAACACATTTAATCACATAGTAAGATTTGTGCCATCGACCGTTGAAGACTTGAAGACCCATAATTTGTAGCAGATGAAGCATATTTCCTTTCATTGTTTTTCAGTTTGTCATGACTTGAGGACAAGTCAATAAATAAGGCTGGGGGGAAAATGTAACTTCTATATTTTGTATACCTTCCAAGCCTTATAGATTTTCAGCCATATTCAGCAGACTCATCAGATTCATCAAACTGTCCAGCAGAAGATCCAGCAGCAGATACGACAATACAGATCCATCTTTCATCCACAACTTGCAGAAGAAGTTTCAGATCAGAATTGCAACAACTGAACATGCATGATTCATCCACTTCTGTAGGTAAGTAAGGTATGATGTTTTATAACCTTTAATCTTGAAATTCTTTTTAGATTCTAAAATTATGATATTTGGAAAATATTCCACTATTTCACTATTCTCTTTCTCATTAAAAATTGCCAAAAACCATCAGTTGGGGGGGGAATTTCACACTTCATTTTTTTCTCTCATTCATATTACATTTTAACCCACATAGTCTTCCCACAATAAAAACTACTACAAAATGATGAGCATATTATATGACTTCTTAAAAATGATGAGCATATTAAATGACTTCTTAAAATGATTGATCTCAACAAAGTAAATAATGATTGTAACACAAGAACTAATAATTAAATAGAGATCTAATCAAAGTAAATAATGATTGTAACATAAGAACCAATCATTAAAAGATGCAAATGCTTTGCAAAAATAAAAGTTATCCAAAGATGTGCAAAGTTAAAAGGAAGTCCATGATTGAAAGATGTTTGTTACACAAGAACCAAACATCTTGTAAAAGGAAGCTCATCTAAGAATCAAATCAAATAAGTCATTGTAGTAGCTTGCATGAAGACATGCAAGAGCTTTAGTTGCGGAGTATGTTTGGGCTTCAAAATTTCATGCAAATATCACTCATTACCATACATTTTTCACCTATGCTTCCATCATATCACTCATTATTCACCACCTTGTCACTCCATTTTCCCTATTGTTCACCATTAATGGGTCTCATTTATATCTTCCAAATATTATTTATTTTTAAGCATTTTTAAGAGAAATTTTTGATTAAATATTAGAAAATAATATATTTTACTTCATATATGGAAAGTGGATTGTTTTTGTGACATGTGTAGGTGCCGAGGAAGCTTCCAAGACACCTTTATGTGGCCTTGAAGGATCAAATTCGAATTTGAGAAGATAAACCTCATGGAGAAGATCAAGAACAAAAGGGGGTTATGTGTCTAGATGGCTGAGAGATGTATGGAACTAAAGAGAGATTAGTGGATGATCATTATGAGTTTGTTACTCATTCCATTGTATAAATAGGAGTACAATCTCCTCCATTTGTAATCTTGAAGTTTTGTAATCTTAGAATTTTGGAGTATGTAATCTTAGAAGCTTAGAGTTGTACCTTTAGAGTTGGTTTGTAATGGAGATTTTGAAACAAAAAAATCATACTTTGATTTTGCTTCTACATCTGAGTCTCCTTTGAAGTGGTGTGCTTGTGGAGTTATGGAGGGCCCCCATGGCCTCACTTGCATGCTTATTTTCTTATTTTAGGTATAATTTAATTTACGTTTTTTTTTTATTTCAGCTTTTAAGTTTTGTTAGATGTTCTAATATTGTAAAGAGTCTTATTTGAAAGTTTTCTTGTAAGAGAATTGTAAGACCTCATACAATTATTAGATTTAGGTTTGTTTCATTTCATCTTTTAAGTTTTTGTTAAATTTTCTAATATTGGAGGAGATCCTAAAATTCAGGTGTTCTTGTAAGAGAACCTTAGGATCTTGACAATTGTTAGATCTAGGTTTGATTAGTTGTTGAAAGAGATCTTGATGAACATGTTCTTGTAAGGGAACTTTAAGATCTTGGACAAATTAGAAATATTTCTAGATCTATATATTTTAGATAAGCACTTCTAAGTTTACCTTCACGAGTTGACATTAAATTGAACTCTGATTGACATCATCAATTGGAACCAAACAGTGTTGCTTCCTAATTATTGAATGAACAAAGGACACGGTAAATCAACCTACCTAGAATCCAACACTGTCGTCGTTGCTGTAGTGGTGGTGGCCTCTCTCTCCTACCTTTGCAAGTCACAATCCTTCCGTAGTTACGCTCAGATACTTGCACATAGAATAGCAAACAAGAACAACATACAACATAATAGTTTCACCCGTAACTACTAGCCAGTCAAAGAGGGCTAAGCATATTGCATTAAAAATATAACATAATACAAAATGGGAACCAAACAATAGTCATGTATATGTATTGATATAATTTTAGGTCCTTATATTACTAGTATAGTCCCTTATTTTTGTTATTGTAACCCACTTATTGTTATTGTTGTACCCCTGTAACCTCGATCTTGTTATTATTTTGCCCTTAAATTATTATTGTTAGGCTGGCCAGGATTACATTGTGGCCCCATGGACTCCTATATATGGAGAGAATGTTTTGTCATTTGTATAATCCAATAATAGTTCATTCATGTAATGTATTGGATGTTTCTCCCTCAAAGTGGCTTATTTCTAAGGCATTGATATATCTTTTCTTCTCTTTTTGGAGCTGGTTTCACAACATTTGGTATCAGAGCTTTGGATTCTAGGGTTTCGCTTCCCCAAACAAGTCATCATGGAATTTTCACTATAACGTTTTTTCTACGAAGTTTCATAAGCTGAAATTTTTAGTGTGTGAAGCCGAAACCCTGAGGAACATCATCGAAAAATTTTAAATCTTTGTTCGTAATATTTTTGGAGATATGATTTGTGGAAGTTAGGTATTTTTGCAGGCTCCTGAATTTAACCTAAACGGGTCATCGTGGAATTTGTGCTATAACGTTTTTTCTACGAAGGTTCAGAAGCTGAAACTTTTAGGGAGGGAATAAGAAATCATGAGGAAGATCTTCGCAAAATTTCAGATATTTGTTCATAGTATGTTTAGAGATATGGTCTGTGGAAGTTAGGTCTTTTGCCGGCTCCCAAATTTCATCTCAAAGAGATGATCGTGGGAAAATATTCATAACTCTCTCTCTGAGCATCATATTGGAATTATGTTAAAAATGGTCACAAGTACACGAACTGTGGTTTTCACTATATCAATTTCAGAGCCGAAGGAGGAAACAGTGACACGTGGCAGGCCATAAAAGTTCACTCTATTGAACCAGTCCATAATTAGGCCATCATAGGAGATTGGGCATAACTTTGCCTTCAAGAATCCAAATCAGGTCAGACCTGTGGCATTCAAAAGAAGCTTCAGAGGGCTAATTCAGTACCTAATTTCAGATATTGAAGATCCAAAATTATAGATATAATTCAGTTTCAATATCAATCTCCTCAAAATAAAGAAAAATGTGTGTATTTTTTTCAAATTTCATAAGTCTTGTTTGAAAAATCAGTTCTAGGTGATTCCAACGGCCTATTGAGCATAGATATCATTATTAAGCTCTAAAATTCCTCCTAAAATGAACTCAACACCCATTAAGCCTTCAGAAGGCTCTACTATGACTCATGAAGACGAAGAAATACAACATGAGATATCAAAATTCCATGAGAAAGTGAACCAAATTTCGCTATCTCAAAGAGCAACAAAAAATGAAATGGAAGCTTTGAAGAAAGGCGTGGAAACTAATATGGATGGTTTGAAGAAAGGCATGGAAGATAAGATGAATTTTTTGGAAGCTAATATGGATGGCATGGAAGTTGGCATGGAAGCTAAGATGGATGACATGGAAGCTAAGATCGATGAAAAAATGGAAAACATGAAGAATGATCTAAAAGTAGACATCGAAGGTTTGGAAAAGTTGATACAAGAAATGTGTCCTAATGGCGAAAAGATACTAGAGGAAACTCATGATGAGAACAAAATAAATGTTAATCGTGATTTCATAAACTCTAATGTTGGATTAAATAACCACCATATTCCAAAGATGGATATGAGGAAGTTTTATGGCAAGGATCTCGTAACATGGATACTACAGATGGATCAATATTTTGATCTAAAAAATGTGCAAAACACACAAAAGGTATGCATTGCAACTTTACATTTAGAACAAAATACATTTTTATGGTATCAATGGCTTTGCTCCCATAAAAAAATTGTCACTTGGTCAATTTTTACAGAGGAAATGATAGCACATTATGAGGATATAAAGAGCAACACCTTCTTTAGCCAATTGATCAATCTCAAACAAAAGGGTTTAGTGGCAGAGCACATTGAGGACTTCCAAAAATTAAATATAAGGGTAACTGATATTCTAGAGGAACACAGGATTGATGTCTTCATAGGGAATTTAAAGGATAACATCCAACATGAAATTCGTGTTTGGGAACCAGATTCATTAGAGAAGGCATTCAGGTTGGCAAGAAAAATTGAATGTAAAATTATGGCGACAAGGAAGCCTACCACTCACATCTATAAATATGAAAATGTTGCTACTCCTAGACTTCCACAACCTACAAGGTTTACACCACAACAATTGGAAGAAAAAAGAGCAAAAGGGCTTTGCTACAGTTGTGATAGAAAATACACTAAAGGTCATAAGTGTGTTGAGAAGAAATTATTTTACATAGATTGTGAAGAGGAGGAAGAAAATGAACAAGAAAGTTCAAAAAGAAAGAGGATATACACCGGAAGCAGCCTAGAAGAGAAGAAGAAGTGAGTCGACCATATCATGTAATGCATTGGCGAGAATTACCACTCCTCAAATCTCAAGATATAGGAATTATCAATAAGAAAAAATTAATAGTGTTGATTGATTCAAGTAGTAGCCATAATTTTATTCATTGTAAGGTAGCCAAGGAATTGAATTACTTCCTATACCTAGAACTAGAGTTTCAAGTGATGGTTGCAAATGGAGGGACTATAAATTTCTCTGGAAATAGCGATAATGTCAAGTAATCAAAACGGGGAATATAAGATGAATGGTCGTTATTTCCATCCCAATGGGAGGTGTTGATTTCGTACTAGGAGTACAATGGTTACAATCTTTGGGGACAGTAGCTTTTAATTTTCAAGAAATTTTCTTGAAAGTTTTTTCAGAAGGAAAGGAAATTGAATTACGAGGTATCACAGGGAAGCCAGGAAATATAATAAGCTCTAATGTCATGACAAATCTTATGAATAAATAACAATGAGGCATATTTGCACAATTATGCTCACTAGAAGTTCCAACATCAAAATCATCTATTTCTCCAGATCTCCAAAGAGCCTTTGACAATAATTCCAATGTGTTTGATACTCCCAAAAGACTCCCACCTATTTTTGATCATTATCATGCTATTCATTTGATTCCGGGAAGTGTTCCTCCAAATATCTAACCTTAAAGATATCCTTATGTCCAAAAGAGTGAAATTGAACATATGATTGCAAAAATGTTAGACGCTGGTATAACTCAACCTAGTCAAAGTTCTTTCTGCTCAGTATTGGTCCACAAGAAGGATGGATCATGGCACATGCCATTTATAGGGGCCTCGATAAGCCATAATATAAAGATAAATTTCCCATTCCTGTGATTGATGAATTATTGGATGAATTACATGGAGAAATTTATTTTACCAAGTTGGATCTTCGTTCAGGATATCAACAAATTAGAATGAAGCACGACAAGAAAAAAGGACATTGGTGAGGGTCCTATTTGTGACGGACCTTTAAGGTCCATCACCAATGTCACATATGGTGATGGTCCTTAAAAAAACGTCATTGTAAGTGTATATAGTGATGGTCCTTTAAGGTCTATCACCAAAGCCATTTTCAATGACACTTTTGGTGAGGGTCGTTAAAGGCCCATCGCTAATTCTCTCTTCGGTGACACTTCTAGTGACAAACTTTTAATGACCCTCACCAATGTTGTTTTTGTTGATTTTGGTGACGGTCAAAAAATGTCTGTCACCATTGATCATTCCAATGAGTTTTTTATGATGTTATGTGCTTGTTAATATATTTTTTTCAAAAGATAATGATTTAATATCATTATTGTGGATTCTTTTTTATAATATTTCCAAGGCCATAGTGGTTAGATTTATTCAATTTTTCAAGAAGTAATTACTGTATATCATTTCCCTCAGGTAATGACTAGTTGAATAGGGTTTTCCTATGAGTCAACACATGAGTCATATCTATTAATTTTATTATCTAGAAAATTCCATGTAGATAAATTCCCACTAGTGTGTGTAGGAAATATATTATTTAATACATAACCAATCTCTGTCAATTTTATTAATGAGAAATACCTAAAAATCTTCAACAATCTGGGCACACCTTAAATTAATGCTTTGGCACACAAGAACATTTCTTAGCACTTCACATGTCTTGGAACATATTTGTACCTAGAACATCTTGTCATGACAATGAAGCCCCAGCACATGGTGGAATGCGTATCTTCTGTTGGCATGCATGTAGTCCCTAACATGTCCTAGAACACCTTGGTTGAATGCATTGGCATACATTAGCAGTTGGCACACAATGCCACTTGGCATGCAATGTATTGGGACCTATTATTAGTGTGGCTAGAATGCCCCTTTTGAAAAGTCTCGAATTATTAACCCTCTTATTGGTTCTTCCTTTTGTTTCCTTGAAACTTCTTGACACATATTGACATACCCTAGAACCCTGCACATCCTTAGCACCTGGCATATCTTGGCACTATTTGGCACATATAATTATCTCACCTTGGAATTCCTATGCACAATTTGAGACTTTTGGGCATGCCTTGATATTCCCTAGCATGCCTTACCAATCCTTAGCATACCTTGTCACTCCCTCCTTGGCATGAAAACTAGAACTCATTAACACTAGTCCCTGGCACACGTTCCTCATATTCATTAAATTCCATGAATTTTGACATAGTGCTCCCTTAATGTTTTGTCCTATTACACCTTAACACTACTAAACATGCATTAGCACTCTCTAGCATACCTTAGCGCTCTTCAACATGCCCTTCCACTTCATAGCATGCATAACACTCTGGGACACATATTAGCACTTGGAACGTGTTGGTGTTTAGAAAGTATTAGCATGTATGGAATACGTTGGCATGTCTTGGTATGATTTGGCATGGTTTAATATTAAATTTATTTGAATCAACTATTGGAAAGTAGATGAGAAGCAAAAAAGTAATACTTGGCACTTAGAATGCACTAAGACTTTTCACTTGGCACCTATTGGCACCTAGTGTTGGTGTGCCTAGCATGCCCCTCTAGGAAAAGGTAAATTGATGACTTATTAACCCTCTTATGTGTTCATTTCCTTGTATTTTAACTTTTTTTTCCCTTTTGTTTCCTTGACAATCCCTGGCACGCATTGACACACCCTTGTACATATTGGCATGCCTTATCACTTGGCACATCTTAGCATGTTTGACATGCCTTCGCATTATCTGACACATATTAGCATTCCATAGCACGCCTTGGCACTCATGTTCTCACATCCAACCTTTACATTTTTTCACTACTTGGGAACCCATTCAATTCCTTGGCTATTGCAGTTCGTGTGACAATATTGGCTTGATTCAACCGAAACAACTTCACCAATTGCACCTACTACAAGTAAATTTTGACTTGTTCACCTAAGAACTGCCTATAACTCATCTTCTACCACTCATGTCCAAGCTCATATTGTCCCACTTAACTAGTTACCAAGACAAGGATCACATGATCTAACCATGGCCATAAAAGAACTAATAAACATAACTTACATAGTGTTCATTTCATATAAACAGTAGAACATTAACTGAGATTTTTCAAGAACCACAAGATGCACAAAGCACACAAGATATAAGCCGACACAAATCAAGTGCCGCAAAAATTATACATAGTAATGTACAATATGAAATTATCTAGAATATTTTAAAACATGAGCATGTATCCAACGTGTGCCACATCTCATATTAAAAAAATAGCTAAAGGAAAAAAATGTTGAGCCTAGCACAAAGTGATCTCCCTTTGTCTAACGAGCCCCATATAAAAACCATAGGCTTACCTCCTGTAAATCCTATTCTGAACTTCCACTAACACACTTCATCCTTAGCACACTTGAATTCGCCGACACTCCCTCTCACACACTCTTATTCATTCCTTTCCATGCATTTTGACCTAGTTATCCCTTGATATGCCCTGACTCTCCCTAACACTCTTCAACATGCATTGGCATTGTATGACATGTGTTAGCATGCCTTTTCATTCCTAATGTGCATGCCCTCACCCTCCCTAGCTATCATGCCCTCACAACTACCCTTACTTAATTTTCAAATTTGGTACCCAACCAAGCCCTTGCTTGACTACAAGATCTTGACCGAGTTATAGTTACTACAACTAGACTATTTTGTTGAATTATGTATCTTGGGATGTACTCCACAAGCCTAGTGATATGGGTTTGTGTGAGTTTAGTCACAAAAGGCTATGTCGGCAAAGAAGCCAAGAAAAGGGATTTTGGACCCAAGATGGGGTTTAAAATATAAAAGAAAATTAAAAAGGAAAATTAATATTTCCTAAGGTCTAAGTGGATAAAACCCGTAAGTTATATAGGATTCCTAAGAGGTCTAGGAAAAACTATTTAAGGAGGCCTTAGGATGAAGGAAATAACAACAAGTGAGAAGGATCTCATTTGATCAAGGTGGCGAAGAGAGATGTAGTCCTAAAGTAGGCCGAGTAAGAGGACCGAGTAAGGGCCGCTAAAGGGAGGCCACGATCATCCTCCAAGAGCAAGATCATCATGCGAGGGTTCACAAGAATTTTGCATACCTTAATGGTCAGTTCGAGCTAGGAAGTAGGATGACATATTGTTGGTTCTCTTATGGAAGATCAAGCTTAAGAGAGGTTTCTCATGAGAATATGGGCATGTGATTTCAATGGTGTCTTTATTGAAGGCCACATCAAATTCTAAAATGTTGAAATTTGCAACAAGAAACATTGAAATTGGAAACCAGAAAGGACAAAAAAAAAAAAATGCACCCACACTAGTGAGGAATTTTGGTGCACCAGGAGTGAGGAATGTGCAACGTCTAATTTTTTTTTCCCTTAAATAAATTGTAATTTCATCTCATAACAACTTGTGTCAGTTAACTAAGTCATGATGACTGAGTTAGCTCAAGAAATTAGAATTGAGGGTCTAAGATGAGGCATGTAGAGGGACTAATCTAATATTTTTTGGGTCTAGTTTTACTTGATGCATTAGTTGGGTGCATGTGTGAATTAGTTAACTCAATTAAATGATTTAAAATTAGTTTAAATAGTTCTAACTAAGTGATGAGCTAGTGAAAGGTCGACTAGTGAATTAAATTATATCTAATTCACAATGAGTGATCAATCATAAAAATGATAACTTAGTATTAATAGTTGCATGCATGTCAATTCCGAGGAATACCCAGTTGAGACAGAGGTTAAAGGGAACATAAATATCAGTTTTATTTATACAAAAGTTCCCATGTGAAATTGTAAATTCATTGGGATGCCATGATAGATTGAGCAATCAAGGAAGTCTGATTTTCCTAATTAATAGGGAGATAATTCCCTAGGAATCGCATGAGCAATTCAGGCTAAAGGAAGGCTGAGAATTGGCTAAGTACTAAACCAAGTTTTCATAGATCAGCGGGAGACAATTGGCAAAGTGTTGGAGAATCTCATGAGAGATTAAGCATTGTATTGTTTCGTGATTCCTTGACTTAATACACAATAGAGATAGAGCGGTTTTGAGTAGTTGATTTCCCCAGATACATATTGTGTTGTGGGATTGATAATTTATTTCTCTTACTTATATGTGATTGTGCGATTGTGTTTTATTTTCGAAAATTGTAGGAAGGATTCAGTATCATGTTTTAGTACATTACAAGGTCATATTGAATCTCACTGGTTATATTTTCTACATGGTATCAAAGCAGGGTTTTTTTGGGTGGCGAGTTTGCAGAGAATATGTGAAGATTTTGGTGTAAAATTTTCAAAAAAAAAATTAACATATTTGGATTCCTTGCGAAAAACCACCCAAATGGAAAATCAATTCAGAGCTTAGATGAGGGAGATATCATCGATTTAGAATCAACTCTTTTTTAGAAAATTTTGTAACGGTGAGACAATTAAAATGTGCGTGAGTCTGTAGAAATTTGCTGAATAATGATTAATTATCCACCGAGACTATCCTGATCACATACTATTTGAACATCATACACAACACATAATCTCTTCCACTCAACCAACTCAGATCATCACACATGCGGAAATAAAATCAAGCGATAACACATCAAATCATCATACACATTAACACGGTATGTATGGGGAAAGCTTATAGCTGAAAACCCCGCAGCTATTGTGTATATTATAATGGAGAAATCATGTAACAAACTCAGTACAATACTCCTCACAAGTACTCAGTACTTTCTCTTAAAGTTACACACAAACTAGCTTGGTTTTGAACAGGTTACTGGTTCAAAACTCACCACTAATTGCCTTGCCTCTATTCATAATCCAGGCTGTCTATGGGTCTGGGTTGAATCATGCTGGCTTGACAGCCCCAACGATCATCACTTCAAATCCTCCAAGTGTGGTGCAAATCTCATGCACAACTGATGTCGCCACTGATAGCTAACTCCACCCTTTCATCTACCTCTTTCACTGGTCTCCATTGAACTGATCATGCACTGTAGTGAACTGTTGTGTTCTTGAGTTGAATAATGATTTACTAATTAATGAATTAAATAATATTTAATTCACTCCACTCATAACTAATTGATTATCTAGTTAAACTAATCTCAACTAGTTCAACTAAAATAAACAGAACACAACTCCACTATCTGTCTCATTAACTCCACCAAACTTCTGCCACTGAAGTCCTAACTGAAGTCAACCATGCATGATGCCATAAAACCCTTGGGAATAGCATAATTCCTCTGTCAGATGCATGAGCCACTTCCAAGGCTTGAACTGAAGTGCTCCAAGAGAGTAAACTGAAGTTTATAGTCCAAATATTATTAAGGGTAAATAATATTTGACTTCCCTATTTTTAGGATAGGCAGTCTAAATATAGACTTCGACCTATAGGTCGAAAAATAGAGGTCCATATATTTTTACCAACATGACCAATACTCCAAGAATAACATACTGCAACCCCTGGACCATGCTCCATATGTCTAAAAATAGATATAGTCTAAAAATAGACTTTGCGCCAGAATTTGCCTCCGGGCCCACTTAGTGAAGGCGACTTAATTTCACTAAGCTCCATCATCTTGCTGCATTTTCAACACTCCCTCTCAGCAAGATATGGATTATCTGCAACCCCTATCCTGCCTCTGTGGAATTCGAACTTGCTCCTGGTGAGCGCCTTCGTCAGGATGTCGGCATCCTGATCCTCCGTAGGAACATATGAAAGCATCATGATTCTCCGCTGAACACAATCTCTGATATGATGGTACCTGATGTCGATGTGTTTGGATCTATCATGAAATACTAGATTAGCCGAGAGTTTAATGCAACTCTGGTTATCACAGTAAATCACTGTAGGCTCCAAATGCAACCCGAACAATCCAATGAGGATCTTCCTCATCCAAATAGCCTCGCATGCAGCCAAGCTAGCTGCCATGTACTCGGCCTCTGCTGAACTGAGTGCCACGGATCTCTGCTTCCTGCTGTACCAGGAAACTGCTGTCGACCCAATGTTGAAAACTCCTCCAGAAGTGCTCTTCCGGTCCATTGGACTCCATGCCCAATCTGCATCAGTGAAGCCAGAAAGCTTTGCTCCATCCTCCTGTCTGTACCATAGACCATATCCCGATGTGCCTCTGATATAGCGCAATACATGCTTGCCTGCCTTCCAAAAGAGCTTGGTAGGCTTAACCATGGCTTGCGAAAGCTGGTTAACTACATAGCATATATCGGGTCGTGTATTGACCAGATACATAAGCGACCCCACCAACTGTCGATAGACAGTGGCATCCACTACCTCCGCTGAAGTAGCATCCTCCTTCCTCCAACCACCGGGAAGAGGAGTGTCAACAGGCTTGCAGCCTTGCATGTTGAACCTCTCCAGAATCTCCCAAGCATACTTGCCCTGAGAAACAAACAGTCCTCCGCTGCGCTGCCAAATCTCCAATCCCAGGAAATAATGAAGGATGCCCAAGTCCTTCATCTCAAACTCTCGTGCAAGATCCTCCTTGCATTAAAGTATCAACTGCTCATCGCCAGTCAAAATCAGATCATCTACATACAGTACGATGATCAACAGCTTCCCCTCCACCACAATCTGGTACAGGTTAGGATCCGCCTCACTCTTGGAGAATCCAAGCCCAGTGAAGTAGCTGTCTATCCGAGTGTACCAAGCACGAGGTGCTTGTTTCAGCCCGTACAGTGCTCTCTTGAGTCGGCACACATGCGACTCACTGCTGAAGATCTCAAAACCTTCAGGCTGCTCTATGTACACCTCCTCCTCAATAACTCCATTGAGGAACACAGTCTTCACATCCATCTGATGAATGTGCCACCCCATCTGCGCTAAGAGAGAAAGGATCATCCGTATGGAAGAGTACCTTGCGACAGGTGCAAAGGTCTACTCATAGTCAATCCCCTCGAAGTACCTTGCGACAGGTGCAAAAGTCTCCTCATAGTCAATCCCCTCGATCTGTGAGAAGCCACGGGCGACAAATCTCGCCTTGTACTTCTCCACACTCCTGTTAGCCGCCTGCTTCACCTTGTAGATCCATCACGAACCTACCACTGATTTCCCAACCGGTCTTGGGACAATCTCCCATGCACTGTTCCTGATGATCGAATCATATTCTTCGGTCATGGCATCAACCCATTCGGGTTCCTCCACAACTTCCTCAAAATAGGATGCTCCATCACAACACATTGACTCACAAGAGCCATGTATCCAGTGTACCGATCCGATGATTGTCTCTGTCTGCGCTGTGCTGTAGGTGGTCCTACAACCTTCTCTGCATCCCGAGCCAGTCGCTCAGCTTCTGTAGTGCGCATGCGCCCTCTGATGGTTGGCGCTGTATGGGTGGTTTCTTCCACCTCCTGAACTTCCTCTTGTGGCTGATCCACATCCGGAAGCTCCTCCTTAGGAACTAACGGCTCCTCATCTGCATGCAAGTGTAGCTCCCTCTCAAGCGAACACTGCATGGCTTTCTCCTCCTGAAATTTTATATCCCGTCGCACAACAGTCTTGCGACTGTCTGGCACATACACCCGATAGTTATGAGGTGTATCATTGTACCCCACAAATATTACAACCTCAGCAGTTGGATCCAGCTTCCTTCTCGCATCCTTCGTCACATGCATGTAGACAGGAGAACCAAAAATCCGCAAATGGGAAATATCAGGCCTCTTGCCAGAATAAGCCTCCTCTGGTGTACTCATGCCAAGAACCTTGTGAGGACAACGGTTCTGCACATACACTGCTGTATTGCATGCCTCGGCCCACAAGTGAAGGGGTAGGCCCTGATCATGCAACATCGCCCGTGCAGCACCCACGATCGTTTTGTTCTTCCGCTCAGCCACCCCGTTCTACTGTGGGTTATGGGGTGCAATGAGCTCTCTCCGAATCCCTTCTGCGCTGCAGAACTCCTTGAATTCAGCCGAGATGAATTCACCACCGTTATCACTCCTTAGAGCAATCACCTTCTTCCCTGACTCCTTCTCAACCAGTGCTTTAAACTCACAGAACTTCGCGAATGTATCGCTCTTCTTCTGCATGAAGAAGATCCAGCACTTTCGAGAGAAATCATCAACAAAGATCACATAATACTTGTGCTTTGCTTTCGAAGCAACTGAGAAAGGACCACACACGTCTGTGTGAACTCTCTCAAGGATCGTTGTGGCGCGACTATCCTTCTCGTGAAAGGTGGCTTTCACATACTTCCCTAAATTACACCCCTTGCACTGATCTGACTGCGCAAGAGTGCCCTTAGGAAGTCCAGTAGAAATCTGCTGCAGAATCTTCAAAGCTCCATGGTGAAGGTGGCCCAATCTCCTGTGCCACAGTTCGCCCTCATCATCCCGGCTCACCACTTCTCCCACTTTGCATGCCATAGCTGCGCAGTCATCTACCTACAACTGATAAAGGTTCTGAGTTCGAACCCCTATCTTCCGGGTCTCTCCAGTAGTCTTACTGCGCAGGAAGGCTTTTCCTTCGCTGAAGACCACATCATACCCCTTATCCTCCAACATCGCTACTAAAATCAGGTTCTTCTTCAATCCGGGTACATGCATGACATCCTTTAGTACAAAGGGTTTACCAGACTCCCTCTGAAAGGATACGGTACCGATACCAGTAGCACTGTATCTACCATCATCGCCCATCTCGATGTGCACACCCAAATCTTTGTCCTCCAGATCTGAGAACAAATCCCAATCTCCCGTCATATGAAATGACACACCGCTGTCCAAGAACCACACCGATCCCATCATACTTGAAACCAAGCATGCAATCATTGAAAAGTCAAGCTCGAACTGTGAAGCCAAAGCTTCTCCATCTGCAGATCTTCCCGCTTGCTTGTTCTTCTTCTTCTTTGGACAATTGGTAGCATAATGTCCATGATCATGGCAGTGAAAACACTTCGCTTTTGCCATATCCCGCTTCTTTCCCTTTGCACTAGACTGAGAAGTTTTCTTTCCCTTCCCCTTCTTTGCTTTGGACACCAAAGCGCAGTTTTCTTCATCAGCTCCCTTTGATGAAGATCCATCTCGAGTAGTCCTCCTTATCTCCTCCTACATGAGATCCGCCCAAAGGCGCTCCCATCCCGGCAGCTTCTCCCGACCATTGACACTATCTTGATATGAGTGCCAAGCCTTCGGAAGACCAAGGAGATCCAGGTCGACCATGTCCTCATCTTCGACAGTAACCCCCACACTTCCCAGCTCATCTCTGCATTGAGTGAAATTCGTGAGGTATTTGGCGATACTGTCGCCCTTCTCCATCTTGATGTTCCTGAGCTTATCTTTGAGCACCAGCTTCCTTTGGTCGCTCTTACTCTGGAATAGATCCATCAAATCTTTCCACATTAAATATGGAGTAGCCTTTCCATGCAGGCTGGATACAATATGATCCTTGACGCCCTCCAACAGGATCCTTCGACACTTCGCCATCTTCTTTTGCCATGCATCGACTTCAGCTGCATCAGTGGGCTTTTGGACATTCGTATCTACGAACTCCTTCAGACCATTATCTTCTAATACTGCTTCCATGCGATCCTTCCATGCAACATAATTCGAACTACCTTCAAGAGCATATTCGAGTCGCAAACCGTTGAAAGACATTTTCAACACCGGCACCAAGAAAAAAAAGCTATTGCGAAATTCGAATTCGAAACTCCAAGCTCTATCACTTCCGATCTATACTTGAGAACAAATTATTTCCAAATCAGAGATTGACTGCAAGGGGCGTTTACCAGACCTTTCACTTTCCGAAGAAAGATGAATCCGGAGGCTTCCTGGCCCGTATGCAGACTCTGTCCGAGGAAATAAGTTTGTAATCACCGTAATAGATCTCGACAATTAATCTTGCTCCAATACCATGTAGAAATTTGCTGAATAAAATCACTTATTCAATGGAGATTAACCCGATTACACATAAATTTCGAATTGCATGCATAACACATAATCTCATCTACAATTAATTGTCACATGCAGAAATAATAGAAGCGATCGCACATCAAATCAAACACACATTAACTCAGTATGTATGGGGAAAGCCTATAGCTGAAAACCCCACAGCTATTGTGTATATTATAATGGAGAAATCATGTAACAAAACCAGTACAATACTCCTCACAAGTACTCAGTACTTTCTCATAAAGTCACACACAATCTAGCTTAGTTTTGAACAGGTCACTGGTTCAAAACTCACTGCTAATTGCCTTGCCTCTATTGCGTAATCATGGCCTGGTTATGTAGAGATCCAAGGTTCGAATCTCCTTGGCTTGACTGCTCAATTTTCATGGACAATTACTCCAAGTGTGGTGCAAATCTCATGCACAACTGATCCTCCAACTGATAGCTATACTCACCCTTTCATCTACCTCTTTCACTGGTCTCCACTGAACTGATCATGCACTGTAGTGAACTGATGTTTTCTTGAGTTGACTAATGAGTTACTAATTAATGAATTAAATAATATTTAATTCACTCCACTCATAACTAATTGATTAGCTAGTTAAACTAATCTCAACTAGTTCAACTAAAATAAACAGAACACAACTCCACTATCTGTCTCATTAACTCCTCCAAAACTTCTACCACTGAAGCCCAACTGAAGTCAACCATGCAAGATGCCATCAAACCCTAGGAACCATGTGATTCCTCTGTCAGTTGCATGAGCCACCTCCATGACTCGAACTGAAGTGCTCCAAGAGAGTAAACTGCTGTTTATAGTCTAAATATTATTAAGGGTAAATAATATTTGACTTCCATATTTTTAGGAGAGGCAGTCTAAAAATAGCATGTGACCTAAAAATATGAGTCTCATCTATTTTTACCAACATGTCGCATGCTTCAAGAATCTCCAACTAGAATCCCCGAATCATGCTCCGTATGTCTAAAAATAGACATAGTCTAAAAATAGACTTTGCGCCAGAATTTGCCTGCGGGCCCACTTAGTGAAGGCGACTTCATTTCACTAAGCTCCATCATCTTGATGCATTCTCAACATACCCTATCCATAACCTTAACTATAACCTAATCATAACATTAACATTACCCTTAACCTAACCTTAACCTTAACCTTGACCTTGACCTTGACCTTAACCTTAACCTTAACTTAACCTTAAACTTGACCTTAACCCTAAATTTAACTATAACCTAACCTAAAATTGACATTAACTATAACCTAACCCTAACCTTGACCAAACCCTTAACCTTAACCTTAAAATTAACTTTAACCTTAATCTTCCCATAAAAATAACCTTAACCTTCACCTTAACCTTTACCTTAACTTTACCCTTAACCTTAACCTTAACCTTCCCATAACCATAACCTTAGCCTTGAATTTACCCTGAACCTAACCTTACGATTAACCATTACCTAACCCTATTCTTGACCAAACCTTAACCTCAACCTTAACTTAACCTTAATCTTAACCTTAACCTTCCCCTAACCTTAACCCTAACCTTAACCTTAAGGTTAAGCTTAACCTTAACCTTCCCCTAACCATAACCTTAACCTTAACCTTCCCATAACCATAACCTTAACCTTGACATTAATATTAATGTTAGGTTAAGGTTAAGGGTGGGCTTAATATTAAGGTTAGGTTAAGGGTAAAGTTAAGGTTAAGGTTAAGGTTAAGGGTTTGGTCAAGCTTAGGGTTAGGTTATATTTAAGGTCAAGGTTAAGGTAAGGTTAATATAAGCTTAAGGATAAGGTTAACATTCAGGTTAGGTTAAGGTTATGGTTGAGGTTAGGTTAAGGTTAAGGTTATTTTAAGGGTAAATTTAATGTTATGGTTAGGTTTAAGGTTAGGGTTAGGTAAAGGTTAAGGTTAAGATTAAGGTTAAGGTTAAGGGTTTGGTCAAGGTTAGGGTTAGGTTATATTTAAGGTCAGGTTTAAGGTTAGGTAATGGTTAAGGTTAAGGTTAATTTTATTGGAAGGTTAAGGTTAAGGTTAATGTTAAGTTAAGGTTTGGTCAAGGATAGGGTTAGGTTATAGTTAAGGTCAAGGTTAAGGTTAGGTTAAGGTTAAGTTTATGGTTTTAGTCAGGCTATGGTTAAGGTTAGGTTAAGGGTAAATTCAAGGTCAAGGTTAGGGTTAGGTTAAGGGTAAGATAAGGTTAAGGTTAAGGTTAGGTTAAGGACAAGGTCAAGGTTGATGTTAAGGTTAAGGTCAAGGTTAAGCGCAAAGTTAAGGTCAAGGTTTGGGTTAGCTTATAGTTAAGTTTAAGGTTAGGTTAAGGGAAAATTCTAGGTTAATGTTAGGTTAAGGTTAAGGTTAAGGGTTTGGTGAAGGTTAAGGTTAGGGTTAAGGGTTTGGTTAAGGTTAGGTTAACGTTAAAGTTAAGGTTATGGTTAGGGTAAGGTTAGGATAAGGTTACAGTTATGGTTAGGGTAAGGTTATGGTTAAGGTTAATGTTAAGGTTAAGGTTAAGTTTAAGGGTTTAGTTGAGGTTAAGGTTACGTTAGGGTTGAGTTTAATGTTAACCTTGACCTTAACTATAACCTAACCCTAACCTTAACCTTACCCTTAACATAACCTTAACCTTGACTTTACCCTTAACCTTAACCTTACCCTTAACCTAATCTTAACCTTACGCTTACCTTAACGTAGCCTTACCCTTACCCTTAACCTTAACCTAAACATAACCTTAACCTTATCTTAACCTTAACCTAACATTAACCTTGACTCTAACCTTAGCCTAACCTTAAGGTTAAAGTTATGGGTAAGGTTAGGTTAATGTTAGGGTTAGGTTATAGTTAAGTTCAAGGTTAAGGTAAGGTTAAGGTTAAGGTAAAGGTTAAGTTAAGGTTAATGTTAAGGTTTTGGTTAAGGTTAAGGTTAAGGTTAATGTTAAGGTTAAGGTGAAGGTTAGGGTTAAGGTTAAGGTTAATATTAGGTTAGGTTAAGGTTAAGATAAGGTTAAGAGTATGGTTAAGGTTAAGGTTAAGGTTATGTTAAGGGTAAAGTCAAGGTTAAGGTTAGGTTAAGGTTAACATAAGGGTAAGGTTAAGGTTAAGGTTAAGGCTACGGTTAGGTTAAGGTTAAGTAAAGGTTAAGGTTAAGGTTAAGGCTAAGGTTATGGTTAAGGGTTTGGTCAAGGTTATGGTTAGGTTAAGGTTAGGTTAAGGGTAAAGTTAAAGTTTGGTTTAGGTTAAGGTTAAGGGTAAGGGTAAAGATAAGGTTACAGTTAAGGTTAAGGTTATGGTTAGGTTAATGTTAAGGTCAAGGTTAATGTTAAGGTTGAGGTTAAGGTTAAGGTTGAGGTTAGGTTAAGGTTAATGTTAAGGTTAAGGTTAAGTTAAGGGTAAAGTCAAGGTTAAGGTAAAGTTAAGGTTAAGGTTATGTTAAGGTTAATGTTAAGGATAGGGTAAAGGTTCAAGTTAAGGTTAAGGTTAAGGTTTAAGGTTAAGGTTAAGAGTTTGGTCAAGGTTAGGGTTAGGTCACTAACCATAACCTTAACCTTAACCTTAACCATAACCATAACCTTAACCTTAACCTTAACCTAACCTTAACCTTATCTTAGCCTTAACTATAACCTAACCCTAACCAAACCTTAACCTTGACCTTAACCTTCACCTTGACCTTGAGCTTAACCTGACCTTAACCGTATCTTACCCTTAACCTTAACCTTAACATTCCCAAACCCTTGACCTTAACCTTAACCTAACTAAACCCATAACCTTAACCTTGACTTTACCCTTAACCTAACCTTAACCTTAACCTTAACCTAAACCAAACCCTTAACCTTAACCTAACCTTAACCTTAACTAAAACCTTGCCCTAGCTTAACCCTAACCTTAACGTTAAATTTACCCTTAACCTAATCTTAACCTTAACTATAACATAATCCTAACCTTAACCTTAACCATAACATTATCTTTACCGTTAACCTTAACCTTAAACTTAACTATAACCTAATCCTAACCTTGACCAAACCCTTAACCTTAACCTTAACCTGACCTTAACTATAACCTAACCTTAACCTTGACCAAACCCTTACCCTTAACCTAACCTTAACCTTGACTTTACCCTTAACCTAACCTTAACCCCGAGCTTAACCTAACCTTAACCTTAACTTTACCCTTAACTTAACCTTAACCTTAACCTAACCTAACCATAACCTTAACCTTACCTTAACCTAACTTAACCTTAACCTTGACCTTAACCTTAACCTTACCCTATCCTTACCCTTAACCTTTAGCTTAACCTTGACTTTAACCTTAACCTTAATGTTAACTTTACCCTTAGCCTAACCTTAACCTAACCTTACCCTTAACCTTCACCTTAACCTCAGCCTAACCCTAACCTTGACAAAACCCTTAACCTTAACATTAAACTGACTAAACCCTTAAGGCTAGGGTAAAGTTGAGGTTAAGGTTAACGTCTAGGTCAAGGTTAAGGTTAAGTTAGGTTAAGGTAAGGTTAAGGCTACAGTTAAGTTTAAGGTTAAGGTTAAGTTAAGGGTAAAGTCAATGTTAAGGTTAAGGGTTTGTTTAAGGTTAAGGTTAGGTTATAGTTAAGGCTAAGGGTTTGGTCAAGGTTAGGGTTCGGTTATAGTTAATGTTAAGTTTAAGGTTACAGGTTGAATTTACACTTAACTTAACCTTAACCTAACCTTAAACTTAAATTAACCTTAACCTTAACCTTAACCTTAACCTTTACCCTAACCTTAACCTTAACCTTATCCTTATCTTAACCTTTACCTAACCCTAACCTTAACGTTAACCTTAACATTAACGTTAACCTAACCTTAACCTTATTTTTATCTTAAAGTTAACCTAACCCTAACCTTAACCTTAACCTTAACCTTAACATGAAATTTTACTGTAACCTTACCATTAACCTGAACCTTCACTATAACCTAACCTTAACCTTGACCTTGACCTTAACCTTAACCTGACTAAACCCATAACCTTCACCTTAATCTTAACCTAACCTTAACATTAACCTTAACCTTGACCTTACCTTAACTATAACCCTAACCTTACCCATAACCTAACCTTAACCTTAACCTTAACCTTAACCTAACCTTCACCTTAACCTTAACCTTAATCATAACCTTAACCTTAACCTTAACCTTACCTTAACATTAACCTTAACCTTAACCTAACCTTAACCTAACCTAACCTTAACCTTAACCTAACCCTAACCTTACCCTAATGTTAACCCTAACCTTATTCTTAACCTTGCCCTTAACCTTAACCACAATCTTAACCTCAGGTTAAGGTCAAGGTTAAGGTTACGTTAAGGGTAAAGTCAAGGTTAAGGTTAGGTTAAGGTTAAGATTAGGTTAAGGGTAAAGTTAACATTAAGGTTAATGTTAAATGTTTGGTCAAGGTTAAGGGTTACGTTAAGGTTAACGTTAGTTTAAGGGTAAATTCAAGGTTAAGGTAAAGTTAAGGTTAAGGTTAAGGTCAAGGTTAGGGATAGGTTATAGTTAATGTCAAAGTTAAGGTTAAGGGTAAGGTTATAGTTAGGTTAAGGTTAGGTTAAGGTTAAATTTAGGTTAAGGTTAAGGTTAAGGTTAAAATTATGTTAAGGTTAGGGTTATGGTTAAGTTTGAGGGTTTTATTAAGGTTAGGGTTAGGTTTTAGTTAATGTTAAGATTAGGTTAAGATTAAGGTTAAGGGCGCAAGGTTAAGGTTAAGGTTTAGGTTAAGGTTACGGGTTTAGTCTCGTTAAGGTTAAGGTAAAGGGTTTGTTCAAGGTTAGGGTTAGGTTATAGTTAAGGTCAAGGTTAAGGTTAAGCGTAAGGTTAAGGTTAAGGTTAAGGTTAGGATAATGTTAGGATAAGGTTAAGGTAAAGGGTTTGGTCAAGGTTAGTGTTAGGTTATAGTTAAGGTTAAGGTTAGGTTAAATTAAGGTTAAGGTCAAGGTTAAGGGTAAGGTTAAGCTTAGTTTAATGTTGAGATTAGGTTAAGGGTATAGCTAAGCTTAAGGTTAGGTTAAGGGTAAATTTAAGTTTATGGTTAAGGTTAGGGTTAGGGTTAAGGGTAGGGTTAGGTTATAGTTAAGGTTAAGTTTAAGGTTGAGGTTAAGGTTAAGGTTATGGGGTTAGTAAGGTTAAGGTTAAGGTTAAGATTAAGGATAAGGTCAAGGATAATGTTATGGGTCTTAACCTTAACCTTCATTATAACCTAACCTCAACCTTAACCTTAACCTGAACATTAACCTAAACTTAACCATAACCATAACCTTAACCTTGACCTTAACCTTAACCTAGCCTTAACCTTAACCTTGACCTTAACCTAATCTTAACCATAACCATAACCATAACCTTAACCTTAGCCTTAACCTTATCCTAGCCTTAACCTTGACTTTAACTATAACCTAACCCTAACCTTGACCAAACCCTTAACCTTAACCTTAACTTAACTAAACCAACCTATAACCTTAAACTTAAACTTTACCCTTAACCCTAACCTTACCCTTAACCTTAACATTAACCTGAGGTTAAGATTATGGTTAAGGTTAAGGTTAAAGATAAGTTAAGGTTAATGGTAAGGTTAAGATTAAGGTTACAGGTTTAGTCAGGTTAAGGTTAAGGTTAAGGGTTTGGTCAAGGTTAGGGTTAGGTTATAGTTAAGGTCAAGGCTAAGGTTAGGTTAAGGTTATGGTTATGGTTAAGGTTAATGTTAAGATTAGGTAAAGGTTAAGGTAAGGTTAAGGGTAAAGTAAGGGTTAAGGTTAGGTTAAGGTTCAGATTAGGTTAAGGGTAAATTTTAGGTTATGGTTAGGATAAGGTGAAGGTTGGTTTAAGGGTAAAGTTAAGGTTAAGGTTATGTTTAATTTTAGGTTAAGGTTAAGGTTCAGGTTCAGGTTAGGGTTAAGGTTATTGGAAGGTTAAGTTTAAGGTTTGACTTTACCCTTAACCTAGTCTTCAGCTTAATCTTAATCTTAACCTTATATTACTCTTAACCTTAACTTAAGCTTAACCTTGACCTAACCGTAACCTTCACCTTCACCTAACCGTAACCTTAACCTTAACCTTAACCTTACCCCCTTAACCTTAACATTATCTTACCCTTAACCTTAACCATAACCTTAAACTTTACTTTACCCTTAACCTAACCTTAACCTTAACCTTAACCTAACCATAACCTTGAACAAACACTTAACCTCAACCTTAATCTAGCTAAATCCGTAACCTTAACCTTAACCTTACCCTTAAGCTTCACCTTAGCCTTAAATTTACTCTTAACCTAACCTTAACTTAACCTTAACTATAACCTAACCATAACATTGACCAAACCCTTAACCTTAATATTAACCTTAACCTTAACCTTAACCTAACCTTAACCTTAATCTAACCTAACCTTAACTTTACCATTAACCTAACCTTAAGCTTAGCCTTAACCTGATCCTTAAATTTATCTTAACCTTAACCTAACCTTAACTTTAACCTTAACTAAAAACTTCCCCTAACATTAACCCTAACCTTAACCTTAACTTTACCCTTAACCTAATCTTAACCTTAACCCTAACCTTAACCCTAACCTTAACCCTAACCTTAACCTTAACTATAACCTAACCCTAAACTTGACCAAAACTTAACCTTAAGGTTAAGGGTTAGGGTTAAAGTTAAGGTTAAGGTTAGGCTGAAGGTTAGGGGAAGGTTAAGGTTAAGGTTAGGGGACGTTTAATGTTAAATTCAAGGTCAAGGGTAAACTTAAGGTTAAAGGTTAAGGTTAAGGCTATGGTAAGGTTAAGGGTAAGGTCAAGGTTTAGGTTGAGGTTAGGTTAAGGTTAAGGTGAAGGTGAGGGTAAAGTTAAGGTTAAGGTTAAGGTTATGGGTTAATTCAGGTTAAGGTTAATATTACCCTTAACCTAACCTTACCCTTAACCTTGCCCTTAACCTTAATTTACCCTTAACCTAACATTAATATTAACTTTAACTTTACCCTAACCTTAAGGGTTTAGTTAGGTTAAAGTTAAGGTTAGGAAAAGGTTAAGATAATGTTAAGGTTAAGGTTAAGGTTAGGTTAAGGGTAAAGTCAAGGTTAAGGTTAAGGTCATGTTGAAGGTTAATGTTAGGGTTAAGGTTAAGGTTAGGGTTAGGGTTAGGTTAAGGTTAAGGTCAAGGTTAGGGTTAAGGTTAGGTTAGGTTATAGTTAAGGTCAAGGTTAAGGTTAAGGTTAAGGATACAGGTTTAGTTGGGTTAAGGTTAAGGTTAAAGTTAAGGTTAAGGGTGAAGGTTAAGGTTATGAGTCTGAACATTAACCTTACCCTTAACCTTCACAATAACCTACTCTTAACATTAACCTTTACCTAGCCTTAACCGTAACCTTGACCTAACCTTAACCTTATCTTAACCTAACTTTAACCTTAAGTTAAGGTTAAGGTTAGGTTAGGTTAAGGGTTTAGGTTAAACTTAAGGTCAAGGGTAAGATAAGGTTAAGTTAACGTTAAGTTTAAGGTTATGGTTAGGTTAAGGTTAGGGTTAAGGTTAATGTTAAGGTCAAGGTTTAGCGTAATGTTACAGTTAAGGTTAAGGTTAAGGTTAAGGTTAAGGTTAAGATGAAGTTCAAGGTCAAGGTTAGGTTAAGGTTAATGTTTCGTTAAGGTTAAGATAAGGTTGAGGGTAAAGTCAAGGTTAGGTTTAACCTTAACCTTAACCTCAACCTAATATTAACCTTAACCTTAACCTAACCTTAACCTTAAATTTAACCTTACTAAACCCATAACCTTAACCTTAACCTTAGGGTTAGGTTAGGTTATAGTTAAGGTTAAGGTTGAGGTTAAGGTTAAGGCTAAGGGTAAGGTTAATGTTAAAGTCAAGGTTAAGGTTAAGATTAGGTTAAGGGTAAAGTCAAGGTTAAGTTTAAGGTTTGGGTTTAGTCAGGTTAAGGTTAAGGCTTATTCTTAACTTTAACCTTAATCTAAACCTTCCCATAACCATAACCTTAACCTTGAATTTACCCTTAACCTAACCTTAAGGGTAAAGTTTCAGGTTAACATTAAGGGTAAGGTTAAGGTTATGAGTTTAGTCAGGTTAAGGTTAAGGTTAAGGGTAAAGTTAAGGTCAAGGTTAGGGTTCAGTTATAGTTAAGGTTAAGGTTATGTTAAGGGTAAAGTTAAAGTTAAGGTTAAGGTCAAGGTAAATGTTAAGGTTAAGTTAAGTTAAGGTAAGTTTAAGGTTAGTTTAAGGTTAAGGTTAGTTTAAGGGTAAAGTCAAGGTTAAGGTTAGGTTAAGGTTAAGATTAGGGTAAGGTTAAGGTTAAGGTTAGGGTTAAGGTTATAGTTAATGTCAAGGTTAGGGTTAGGTTATAGGTAAAGTTAAGGGTAAGGTTACGGTTAGGGTTAGGTGATAGTTAAGGTTAAGGTGAAGGTTAAGGTTAAGGTTAAGGTCGGGGTTAAGGTTATGTATAGGTTAAGGTCAAGGTTAAGGTTAATGTTAAGGTTTTGGTCAAGGTTAGGGTTAGGTTATAGTTAAGGTCAAGGTTAAGGTTTAGGGTAAGGTTATATCCTAACCATAACCTTGACCAAATGCTTAAATTTAACCTTAACCTAACTAAACTAGTAAAACCTAACCCTAACCTTGACCAAACCCATAACCTTAACCTTAACCTAACTAAACTTGTAACCTTAACTTTAACCTAACTATAACCTTAACCTGCCCCTAACCTTAACACTAACTCTAACCCTAACCTTAACCTTATCTTTACCCTTAACCTAATCTTAACCTTAACCTTTAACCTTAACCTTAACCTTACCCTTAACCTTATCTTAACCTTAACCTAACCTTAACCTTAAATTCACCCTTAACCTAACCTTAACCTTAACTATAACCTAACCCTACCTTAAACTCATTAAACTCGTAACCTTGACCTTAGCCTTACCATTAACCTTCACCTTAACCTTAACTTTACCCTTGACCTAACCTTAACCTGGACCTTAACCTTAAGGTTACTAAACCAGTAACCTTAACCTTAACCTTAACTTATCTTTAACTTTAACCTTAATGATAATCTTAACCTCAAGTTAAGTTTAAGGTTAAGGTTAGGTTAAGGTTAAGGTTATAGTTTTATTTAGGTTAAGGTTAAGGTTATGGTTAAGGTTAAAGTCAAGGTTAAGTGTTTGGTTAAGGTTAAGGTTAAGGTTAAGGTTAGGTTAAGTTAAGGTTAAGGTTATGTTAAGGGTAAAGTTAAGGTTAAGGTTAGGGTTAAGGTTAGATTTAAGGTTAGGGGAAGTTTAAGGGTAGGTTAAGGTTAAGGTTAGGGTTAAGGTGAGGGTTAGGTTATAGTTAAGGTTAAGGTTAGGTTAATGGTAAGATAATGTTAAGGTTAAGGTTAAGGTTAGGTTAAGGCAAAGGTCAATGTTAAGGTTAAGGTTAAGGCCAAGGTTAAGGGTAAAGTTAAGGGAAAGGTTAGGGTTGGGTTATATTTAAGGTTAATGTTAGGTTAAGGGTAAAGTCAAAGTTCAGGTTAAGGTGAAGGTTAAGGGTAAGGTTAAGGTTAAGGGTTACGGGTTTAGTTAGGTTAAGGTTAAGGTGAAGGTTAAGGTGAATGTTAAGTGTAAGGTTAAGGTTAAGGTTAAGGGTTTGGTCAAGGTTAGGGCTAGATTATAGTTAAGGTTAAGGTCAGGTTAAGGGTAAATTTAAGGTTAAGGTTTTGTTCAAGGGTAGGGTTAGGTTATAGTTAAATTTAAGGTTAAGGTTAAGGTTAGGGTTATGGTTAGGGTAAAGGTTCAGGTTAAGGTTAAGGTTAATAATTTGGTCAAGGTTAGGGTAAAGGTTCAAGTTAAGGTTAAGGTTAAGAATTTGGTCAAGGTTAGGGTTAAGGTTAAGGTTAAGGTTAAGGGGGTAAGGTTAAGGTTAAGGTTAGGGGAAGGTTAAGCTTAAGGTTAAGTTTAAGGTTAAGGTTTTGGTTAAGGTTAATGTTAGGTTATAGTTAAGGCTAAGGTTAAGGTTAAGGTTATGGGTTTAGTGAGGTTAATGTTAAGGTTAATTTTCTGGTCAAGGTTAAGGTTAAGGGTTTGGTCAAGGTTAGGGTTACGTTATAGTTAAGGTTAAGGTTAAGGTTAAAGTTACGAGTTTAGTAAGGTTAAGGTTAAGGTTAAGGATAAGGGTAGGTTTAAGGTTAAGGTTAAGGGTTTGAACCTTTACCCTAAAATTAACCTTAACCCTAACCTTAACCAAACACTTAACCTTGAAAAAACCCTTAACCTTAACCTTAACCTTCCCATAACCATAACCTTAACCTTAACTATAGCCTAAACCTAACCATAAACTTAACCTTACCTTAACCTAACTTAATTTTAACCTTGACCTTGACCTTAACCTTAACCTTAGCATTAACCTTACCCATAACCTCAACATTAACTTTACCCTTCACCTTAGCTTTATGCTTAACTTAACCTTAACCTTAACCTCACCCTTAACCTTATATTAACCTTATATTAACCTAATATCAACCTTCACCTTCACCTTAACTTTACCATTAACCTTGACTTTACCCTTGACCTAACATTAACCTAACTAAACCCGTAACCTTATCCTTAACCTTAACCTTCCATAACCTTAAATTTAACCTTAGCTATAACGTAACATTAAATTTGACCTTAAATATAACCTAACCCTCATCTTGACCGAACCCTTAACATTAACCTTAACATTTACCTTTACCTTAACCTGAACCTTACCCTTAACCTTACTCTTAACCTTAAAATTAACCTTGACCTTAACTATAACCTAACCCTAACCTTAACCTAACTTTAACCTTGACCAAACCCTTAACGTAACCTTAACCTTGACTTTACCATAACGTAACCTTAACCTTGACCTTGACCTTACCCTTAACAATAACCCTAACCTTAACATTAACCTGACTAAACCCATAACCTTAAACTTAACCTTGACCTTAACTATAACATAACCCTTACCTAACCCTAACCTTAAGGTTAAGGTTAGCTTATAGTGAAGGTTAAGGGTAAGTTCAAGGTTAAGGGTAAAGTTAAGGTTAAGGTTAAGGTTAAGGTTAAGGTTAAAGCTAAGGTTAGGGTTAGGTTAAGATTAAGGTTAAGGTTATGTTTAAGCTAATGTTAAGGTGAAGGTTAAGTGTAAGGATAAGGTTAAGGTTAAGGTTAGGTTAAGGTTAATTTAAGGGTAAAGTCAAGGTTAAGGTTAAGGTGAAGGTGAAGGTGAAGGTTAAGGTTATAGTTAAGTTAAGGTTAAGGTTAAGGTTAAGTTCAAGGTTAAGGTTAAGTTTATGGTGAAGGTTAAGGTTACGGTTAGGTTAAGGGTAAAGTTTTAGGTTAAGGTTAAGGTTAGGGGAAGGTTAGGTTAAGGTTAACCTTGACCTTGACCTTAACTTTAACTATAACCAAACCCTAACCTTGACCAAACCTTTAACCTTAAAGTTAGGTTAAGTTTAAGGTTAAGGGTAAGGTTAGGGTTAAGGTTAGGTTTAGGTTATACTTAAGGTTAAGTTATGGTTAAGGTTAAGGTTATGGGTTTAGTTAGGTTAAGGTTAAGGTTAAGGGTAAATTCAAGGTTAACGTTAGGTTAAGGTTAAGGTTAGGGTTAAGGTTCAAGTTAAGGTTAAGGTTAAGGTTAAGAGAAGGTTAAGGTTAAGGTTAAGGTCAAGGTTAAGGTTAAGGATAGGTTAAGGTTAAGGTTGAGGGTAAAGTTAAGGTTAAGGTTAATGTTATGGGTAAGGTCAAGGTTAAGGTTTCGTTAAGGCTAAAGTCAAGGTTAAGGTTACGTTAAGAGTTTGGTCAAGGTTAAGGTTAGGTTATAGTTAAGGTCAAGGTTAATGTTAGGTTAAGGTTAAGGATAGGGTTAGGGTATAGTTAAGGTCAAGGTTAGGCAAAGGTTAATGTTAAGGGTAAAGTTTCAAGTTAAGGTTAAGGTTAAGGGTTTGGTGAGGTTTAGTGTTAGGTTATAGTTAAGGTCAAGGTAAGGTTAAGGTTAAGGTTAATGTAAGGTTAAGGTTAAGGTTAAGGTTAAGGTTAATGTTAAGGGCAATGTTAAGGTTAGGGTTAGTTTAAGGTTAAGGTTAAGGTTAGGTCAAAGGTAAAGTTAAGGTTATGTTTAGGTTAAGGTTAAGGTTAAGGTTATGGTTAGACTAAGGTCACGGTTAAGGTTAAGGTTAGGTTAAGGTTATGGTTAGGTTAAGGTTAATATTAGGTTAAGATTAAAGTTAAGGTTAAGGTTAATGTTAAGGGTTTAGTAAAGGTTGGGGTTATGTCAAGGTTAATTTTAAGGGTTTCATCAAGGTTAAGGTTAGGTTATAGTTAAGGTCAAGCTTAAGGTTAAGGGTAAGGTTATAGTGAGGTTAAGTTTAAGGTTAAGGTTAGGTTAAGGTTAAGATAAGGTTAAGGTTAAGGTTAAGGTTAAGGTTAGGTTAAGTTAAGGTTAAGGTTAAGGTTAAGGGTAAGGTTAAGGTTAGGTTAAGGTTAAGATTAATGGTTTGGTTAAGTTAAGGGTAAGGTTAAGGTAAAGGTACGGTTAAGGTCAAGGTCAAGGTTAGGTTATAGTTAAGGTCAAGCTTAATTTTAGGTTATAGTGAATGTTAAGGTTAAGTTTAAGGGTGAAGGTTAAGGTTAAGGTTAACGTTAAGACCCGTAACCTTAACCTTCACCCTTAACCTTATTCTAACCTTAGCCTTAACCTTCTCCTAACTCTAACCTTAACCTTAACTTGAACCTTAACCCTAACCTTAACCTTAACCTTAACTTGACTAAACCTGTAACCTTAACTTTAACCATAACTTAACCTTAACCTTGACCTTACCTATAACGTAAACCTAACCTTAACCAAACCCTTAACCTGAACCTTAACCATAACCTTAACCTTAACCTTCCCATAACCATAACCTTAAACTTAACCTTGACCTTACCAAGGTTAGGGTTAGGTTATAGTTAAGGTCAATGTTAGGTTAAGGTTAAGGTTAAAGGTGAATGGTATGGACATGGGAAGCTTAAGGGTAAGGTTAAGGTTAGGTTAAGGTTAAAGTTAGGTAAAGGTTATGGGTTACCTTAACCTTACCCTAACCTTAACCTAACCTTAACCTGAACTTTACCCTTAACCTAACCTTAACCTTTAATTTACCCATAACCTTAACCTAACCTGCACCTTGACCAAACCCTTAACCTTAACCTTAACCTGAATAAACCCGTAACCTTAACCTGACTAAATTCGTAACGTTAACATTAACCTTACCCTTAACCTTCAGCTTAACCTTAACTTTAACCTTAACTATAACCTAACCCTAACCATGACCAAACCCTTAACCCTAACCTTAACGTTAACCTTAACCTTCCCCTAACGTTAACCTAACCTTAACCTGAACTTTACCCATAACCTTAACCTAAGCTTAACCTTAACTTTACCCTTAACCTAATATTAACCTTAACCTAACCTTAACCTTAGCCTTAACCTTGACCTTAACCTTAGCTTAACCTAAATTTAACCCTAACCTTAATTATATCCTAACCCTAACCTTGACCAAACCCTTAACTTTAGCCTTATCTTAACCTTATCCTAACTATAACTTTACCCTTAACCTTAACCTTGACCTTAACTATAACCTAACACTAACCTAACACTAACCTTGACTTTTCCCTTAATGTAACCTTAACCTTGACTTTGCCCTTAACCGTGACCTTACCCTAACCTTAACCTAGACTTTACCCTTAACTTAACTTCCTAACACTAACCTTGACTTTGCCCTTAATGTAACCTTAACCTTGACTTTTCCCTTAACCGTGACCTTACCCTAACCTTAACCTGGACTTTACCCTTAACTTAACCTTAACCTTCGCTATAACCTAACCCTAACCGTTACCAAGCCCTTAACCTTAACCTTAACCTGAATAAACCTGCAACCTTAACCTTAACCTCACCCTTAACCTTCACCTTAACCTTTAATTTACCATTAACCTAACCTTAACCTTAACCTTGACCTTGACCTTAACCTTATCCTTAACCTTAACCTTACCCTTACCCTTAACCTTAACTTTACCCTTAATCTAACCTTACCCTTAACCTTAACCTTAACCTTAACCTTATCTTAACCTTAACTATAACCTAACCCTAATCTTGACCAAACCTTAACCTTAACCTTAACTTTACCCTTAACCTAACCTTAACCTTAACCTTAACCTTGGTTAGGGTTAGGTTAAGGTTAAGGTTAAGGTTAGGTTAAGGGTTTGGTCAATGTCAAGGTTAAGGTTAGGTTAATTGTAAGGTTATGGGTAAATTTAAGGTTAAGTTTAGGGTAAAGTTAAGGTTAAGGTTAGGGTAAGGTTAATGATAAGGTTAAGGTCTGGGGGCGGTTAAGGTTAAAGTTAAGTTAATGTAAGGTTAAGGTTACGGTTTAAGTTAGGTTAAGATTAATGTTACGGTTAAGGTTAAAGTTAGGGTAAGGTTAAGGTTAGGTTATGGGTAAAGTTAAGGTTAGGGTTAGGTTAACTTTAATTTTAAGGTTATGGTTAGGCTGAGGTTAAGGTTAAGGTTAAGGTTATGGTTAGGTTAAGGTTGAGATTAGGTTAAGGTTAAAATTAAGGTTTGGTCAAGGTTAAGGTTAGGTTAATGTTAATGTCAATGTTAAGGTTAGGTTAAGAGTAAAGTCAAGGTTAAGGTTAAAATTAGGTTAACGGTAAAGTTAAGGTTAAGGTTAGGTTAAGGTTAAGGCCAATGTTAAGGGTAAAGTTAAGGTCAAGGTTAAGGGTTTGATCAAGGTTAGGCTTAGATTAAGTTTAAGGTTAAGGTTAGGTTAGGATAAGGTCAAGGCTAAAGTTAGGTTAAGGTTGAGGTTACGAGTTTATTCAGGTTAAGGTGAAGGTTACGGTTAAGGTTAAAGTTAAGGGTAAGGGTTTGGTTAAGGTTAAGGTTAAGGTTAGGTTAGGTTAGGTTAAGTTTAAGGTGAAGGTTAAGGGTAAGGTTAAGGTAAGGTTAAGGTTAAGTGTTGGTGAGGTAAATCCCCTTTGCAGACAAATGTGATCCCACTAGCACTAGAGTGGGTCTAGCCACAAACAAGACATGCTATGACATCAATTCCTAGTTAACGGATGGATGGAGATTCGATAGATAACTTACCATATATCATGCACTGTTGTTTTTGTCAAAAGAGTGGCTACCTCTCCTTCCTGGTTTGACAGATCACGAGCTGCTAATTCTCATGCTCAGATACTTGCACATACACAAGAAACAAAGATGATATACAACATACTATTTCGCATTCGTAACTATCAGTCAGTTGAAGAAGACTAAATCAATGCATCAATAAACACAACACAAAGATGGAACCAATACCATAGTCGAGTATATTATTGAAAGGAAGGAAGAGTACAACCAAGCTCCGACGTTGCAGTCTCCTCCAATAGGGTTCCAGAGGAGCGCGTCTCACAAAGCTCATCAGGAATTCAGACGGTGCTCTCTCTACAAAATTCTCCTTGGTTCTGCCTTCTCGATAATGATTAATCATCTATAGTATCTCTTCTCCAAGTTCAGCTTCTTGGCTATATGTTCAGCTATCTTTTGTAAAGGGAGAAGGCATGTTTATATAGAGGAAGAGGGAGAGGTTAGGATCCCTATAATCATGGAGGGGAGTCCTATCTTCAAATAATTTTCCATGGGAGGTTAAAAACCACTACCTAAAGGAAGAGATGCGTGGCTCATCAAGTTTAACCACTTGCTGTGACTCATCCCTGAGGTGGTTAAAGGAAACTTCTGCCCCTAATTTTTTTAAAAAACATTTCCAAAAAGGCTGCCGCAGGCAAAATAAAGAGATAGAGTGCCAGCTGGCACAGCCTCTAGTGTACATCCTCCATACTGGCGCGAGGGGTGAACTGGCTACCCGCACCAATGCCAAAACATAGGTTTTTATGGGATTTCTGAGGAAATTTTCAACGGGAGAAATAATACTGCTTGTTATCCACCTATAAAAATGTCATACCAAATGGTGGCTAAATCTTTTTCAGCCTTCAAGAGATAGTTTCCTTTGAAAAATTATCATCTTTTGAAGTCTTATGTTGTTCTTTACCCTTTGATTTAATCTTCATTGTTGTTTCACTGTTAGTCCTAAAGTACCTGCTATTTACCAAGGAAGACTACTTAAAAACTCCATTTTCCATCATTCCACTTTTCCTTTTCACTCACTAATAACCCCATTTTAAACCTTATTTCCTTCATAAAATCCCTCCATTAACCTTCATTTAACCTCCAAGATCATCTCAAAACCCCCTTTAAACCTCATATCTCACCTTTATTTGGTTTAAAAACCCTTTCTTCCCTCTATCGGAACCCTTAATTAGCCTTAAAAACCATGGTTTTTGGCCTAAAAATAATTTTTAGCACTATAAAGTATTTAAGCCCCCGAGGGTTTATTTCCTTTAGCCCCTTCCTCCATGCGTCCTAAATCCTCGCAATCGGGTGCTAAAGGAATAAAAAACCTTTCTCGAACCCCTATTTCCTTTTATTTTTCCATTCCCGACATGTACTATTTTAAATGAATCTCGGTTGTTGATCTGCGGAGATCAATTTCCATTGGGCCACCTTTCCTCTGCCTTTTCGCCTCTCGTCCCTTTTCTCTTTTCAACATGATCCGCTCGTTCCTTTAATCGTGACCGTTCGTTCTTACGATCCTACAATCAGGATTTAATTTGATAGTCTAAACTCTCTATTTGATAAATCACTCCACCAAATAACTTTTTCCACTATGTGACAAAGTTACTGACACATACTGCAGTCCCACCATCCCTCGTCTGTGCATCTCTCACCCCATTGCATGTGATCTGCACTGTCGGATCTGGAGCCTCCAATCCAATGGTGGATGTTTCATATCGCAAAATTTTTGCGCCCGAAGCTTAACGCCAAAATATTTTGTGAAATAGGCAGTACTGAAAGGGACAGGTGTCAAGCGATGTATGGAATCACGTTTTTTCGGGAAATACTGCCTACCCCCAAAATATTTTGTGAAAATCGCTGTCAGTTTTCCGCCACACCACTGCCCTCCTTAAAATCATTTTCACTTTTAATCGCAGCCGTCGATCTCTGAGATTGAACGACTTGTGTTATATCGCAACCCAATTCATTTGCCATTCTTCTATTCTCCCAAATGCTCCATCGAAAGATCTCTGCCGTCGATCTCTGAGATTGGACGGTCTTGTGTTAATCTCACCCTCCATCCATGTCCCACCTAAATTGCCCCCGAAACATTTCATCAAGCAATCTCGACCATTGATTTCTCTAATCCAATGGCTTTTATTCGTTGTCGCGCCCAAACTTCCATTTTCACCTGGTTAGCTACTCTGTCGGGTTTTCCTCCCATTTTTCTGCTGCATCCACATTTTTTCTCATTGATCCTCCACCCTCACGAGCCTCTGAAGTAGTCTTTCCCACTCCCGTAGGTTTTTTATGATGTGTTTATCATTTTTTGTAGGTTTAATGGTGTTTTATCTCTATTTTTCCCCACAGTCCCAGGTAGGTGACAAAAATATCCAGGGTGACAAACCTGCAACCTAAATATCACACAGGGGATGAATAAATGGTTGATTTCAATGCTAACAATCGATGAATCATGATAATCGGCCCACAAACAAACCCTCCAGATCAGAAAACCCCGGAAACCTGTACAGAAGAACATAGTTAAAGGATTAAATCATAAAATTGAAGATTAATAGTTTAAATCTACTGTTTAAGAGGATAAAGACACAAGCCGAAGACAAATATGGTTTAAAAAGGCTTAATGAAGCCTAAATCCCACATCACAGTAATATCAGTTGAAGGAAGCCTCCATTGCCACATCAGAGGCTAAAATATCCTTTCAGCTACTAAAATTACCACCTGCAGCTTCAATAAATCAAAAGATGGCATAGTTATTGCCCGGTCAGAAGATATTTCCCTAAAGACAGCTAAACAGTTATTTCAAACAAAATGATATATTTTAAAACTGTTAGTAAATTTATTGTAAAAGATAAAGAAAGCCTTGAAGTCAATATTTTTGTCCACTAGGCCTAAAAAACATAAATGGAATAAATGAAACAGAGTTGTAATTCAATGCATTCCTGCCTTATGCCTTGCATGGTTTTCAAGGCTAGGAATTGTGTTTAGTATAGAATTAATGATACTCAACCCCTGAAACTCTTCCACCTCCTCATTTCCTTATTAAATCTCCTTGAGGAGCACATTGTAAAGGGTTGTTTGTTGGACTTTGATGTAATAGTTTTTGTATTGAATCATTATTGAGTGTAAATAAGTTCTAAAGCTCTGAAGCTTTGTTAAGTTATTGAAGAAGTTAGGCTGAGAAGAGAAGTTGAAGCTATGATGAAGAATTGGATGTTGTAGTTTGTAACTGGATTGAAAATCAATATACAAGTTGATTCTTGGGATCCTCGTCTATATCATTGGTGAAGCACCTCTTACTGTTATTGTTTTCCTTTCATGTGTTCCATTTTGTTCACTTTTCTTTGATAAAGAACAACAAGCATAGAGTTAGGACTTACTGCTAAAGTACCCTACTCTCACTGATAAGCTTTATCTATTTGTTTTATGCTAATTGTGATATTTGAGAATGACTTAAATTAAGTATACACATTATCAAGGAATTTTGGTTAGTCCATATATTGAAGTGCAAAACTTGAAAGGAAGTTCTTGAATGATATTTTCATTACATGCTAAGTAGAGTTAAACTAGGAAAGTTTATGGTTTGCCCTGTCTTCTAGTTATTCCTCCAAACGTTGTTTGAAATTTTCCCTAAGAGTATGTTGAAAGCAAGCCTGGATTTTAATGAAATCTGACCTGATCTTAAGTTGCTCTTTTTTTTCTTATCTGTTTTCATCCCTTCTGAAAGTAGTCTAGTGTGATTACTGGATTTTTGTCTGATAAGTTAGCTTTAATACAAGCTTGTGCAAAGAATTCTATGGTTAGCCCTGTCCTTTGGCTGGTTTCAAACAGTTGCTTAAAAAGGCTTTTCTTGTATGGAAAGTTGATAAATCCTTGTTGAAATTATTGGCTTTTTCCACTTTCTCAACACTTTTAATGTTCCACTCCATCATTTAAATCTAAAGGATATTTTGATATAGATGACTTGCCCCTTGGACCACTCTTGAAATTGTTGTATAATTAAACCCTTTTGTTACTCCATTGCCCAATGGATTAAAGTTGCTTCACACTAATCCTATCTGCTGAACACTTCTCAATATACTTGCATCTTCATCCTTTGAAACTCTTTCATTTTGTGATATTCCATCCAATTAAAGATCGTACCCGACCAACCAACCAAACAAAAACCCTTGTTCCTGATAACTAGCCTAATATCATACTAAAAGCCTTAAAGATAAATCAATCATTGCACTTATAGAGAGACCCCTCTCTAGATTCAGGAGGGCTAGATCCTAGAATCCCAAAGTGGTTTTTGATGTAGTCTCTGCAACATTTATTCTTTCCATTCTACTAAATTACAGGGACCTAACATTCTTGGCAAACATACTGGTGATTATTTGAGTAAAATCCTTAAAACAAAACACTCATTGTTCAGTGCAGTATAAGTAGCTTTCTTCAAGCACTAATAAAGAAAATGATGATCATGATAAGACTTATTTGAATTAGTGACAAACTAAGTAACCCTTAGGATTCTCATAGAGTCTTATCAAACCTTGAAGGAATCAGCTAGCTCAGCCATAAGAGTAAACTCTATTTGTCTCATCACCATAGCTAAGTGTTGAAACAGATTTAGGACCCTCTCATAACCTATAGGACTGAAGAAACTCAGAAAACCCAAAACATTTAGATTGGTATATGGTGGTGGACCATAAAACATTGTACCTCCAAAAGAGCTAAAAATGTCCACTTGGTGACTCCACTGGCCTCCAGTAGGCCTAATATCCCTCCAGTCTTTGTAAATCCCTTTGGGATTGCTTTGAGCAAACAAAATCATACTGTCGGTGGATAGAAAAATTTAAATCATCCACCTGGAGACTCCACAACTCTTAAAATACCAAATGAATCCACTGGTAGAAGACTCTGAACTGGTTGACAAGATACAGTGACCTCTTTTCTGATTTACAAACATGGATTTAGACATAGACCCAGAGGCCAAACTAATGGTCATGATGGAAAAAATGATGTACATGCTTGGAAAGAGAATGGATAGGTATGAAGCTAATTTGAATATTGGTGATCCAGAGCAACCTATGCCTTTCCCTGACCAAACACAAGTTCAACCATTACAAGACCTAAACAATGAGCTAGATATGTATGATGAGCAAGATTTTAGAGAAAACAATGAATAAAGCTGTCAAGAATGTCCTAACAGCATACCTCTATCTTGTATAGAACTGTTAAGGGAACTTCATGACCAAAATATAAATACAAATAGTGAGCAGTGCTTTGAGGAAACAAGTAGCCATTTGGAAAACATAGAACCTGGAATAGAGGAAAACACAACACATATGGGAACTCTCCCTCTATGTTATAACTCATTTCAGAATTTAAGAAGAGGGTGGCATCCTGATAATGTAGAAGAAACAACTCATGAACCTTGTATTCAAATTGAGCATCATAACAATCATGGGGAGTTGTTTAAAACAAAAGCAGATCAGGAAATAGTAGAAAATCCTCAAGGTTTCCCTTAAACCACAAGCTCTGATTCCATATAAGGGGCTCAAGATGACATCTAGCCTCAAAACCAGTTAACACAAGAGAATGAAGTTGGTTGTACTTCTGTTTATGCTAAAAGAGAGATCTCCCCTTTGCATAAGAATAAATTGATCAAATACTAAACAAGAAGCCAGCCTTCAAACCTTCATTGGAACAAGATAATCATCAACCCAGTGCCTATCCCATAGAACAACTCAATGGCACTCAAGACAAAGAGGAGAGTAAGGAAATTAATGATAAATCTGAAACTAGTCCTCTATGGAGTATGAGATTTGATGGGTCATGTACTAAAACCAGTGCAGATGTAGGAATATGGCTTTACAACATAGAAAAAAATAATTCTGAAGGCCATTCATATAAATTTAATTTTCAATGCACAAGTAACATAGTGGAGTATGGGGCACTTCTTTTAGGGCTACACTTATTGAAGAAATTAGGAGCCTAGAGGATAACAGTTCATGGGAATGCAGAATTGGCAATTAGGTAAGTAAATGAAGAATACATGATTAAACATCCCAGAATTAGAGCCTATAAGGATGATGCCATGGATTTATTAAAATATTTTAAAGAATTCCAACTTACCCTTGTTCCTAAAGACCAAAATAGTTTTGCCAATGGATTATCCCTTATTGTTATTACATGTCTAAAACCTTGGGAAAGTAAACAATATACAATTCAAGAAAAATTCAGACCAGCTGACCCAAACCATAAAAAGTACTGACAAGTCTTTGGGGAAGAAAAAAAAATAGAAGACTATCCTACTAAGGATATACCATCTTTTCAATAGAAACCTTCTCCCATTGCTGATATCAATCTATCATCCAAAGAACCCGAATTTACATCAAAAGCAAGCATAGATTTAAGGAAAAAATAAATTTCACTGATTGTTGATTTGCAGGTAAACGATGATGATGATTCCAAGGGACATGCTAAAGGTGCAGTCCTTAAGGTTGATGTCTTAGAGGCAGACAATCTACCAATCATGGAGGGCCAAGAAGAAAAGAATTCTCATCTTTTCTTTGTTGATCCTATGGAAGAGTGTGTGGAGGCCCCAATTGGCTCAAATTCTCAAGCATGGATCCTTTGCAAGAGCCAAAGACATAAAACGTTGTCACCTTCTATAATAGCCTTGATTTTAAAGATTAGTATTCAATATGTATTGTGGTTACCTCTGACTAGTAGCAGCGTCTCTATTCCTTTTTGTCACTACTCAGCTAGCTACATTGGCACTATTGTACTATACAAAGCTGAACTATTTCAAGAGTTAGAATAGGTTAGATAGGAATGTCAATAAAGCTCAACTTTTACCATTTATTTAGCTGTTGATTTTTTTCTTTGAAGGAGAAAGGGAAAAATACAAAAAAAGTAAAAATAGAAAAGAGGGCAGAATGAAAACAAGAAAGGTACAGCCCCATACCAAAAAAGAGAGACAAAGTCTGAAACTGTGCAAGCTCAAATGCCACTACTAAAACACACTTCTAGTTAGTCATATAGCCTAATCATGACTAATTAGTTTTCAATTTACTGCTGATAGGTTAGTGAATTAGATCAGCCAAACAACTCACTCTTGGCTTATCAGTAAGGTAGATTAGGATAGAAAAACAAATCTTCATACAAGTTCAAAATCTGAACCTATGAGTTTCAAAAGAAGAATGGATCTAATTAGATTAAATGTTGAGCCAAAGATAGAAAACAAAATGGTTCTAAAAAGCTCAAAACTTGAACCAAAAAAGAAAAAGAAGACAAATCAAACAAAATCAAAACCAGAGCTGAAGAATAATGAAGGATGTTTTTGATTTCCAGATCTTAAGCCTTCACAATTTTTTTTTACTTTCCTGCAAATAATAGTCTATGTGTAGCTTGTTTTTATGCCATATACCAACAACAAGTCAAACTGCTTAATCCTAGCTTAGCTGCTTTTAAATTTTCTGTTTTAGAATTTAGAGAATAAAGGTCTGTCAGACAGTCTAATCTTGACATACAGTAGTTAAGTAGAGAAACTTATGAGTTCAATTTCTTAATTTGAACTCATGGAGAAATAAGAGTAGACTTAAACTTTTTTTCATTTTTCAACTAAAATGTTGATGAAGAGAGTTTGCTAGCCAAAATGCACTCTGAAAGAAGAAAAAATGTTAGGATCATTAGGAATGGGTAAGTAGAGATGTTGTTTTGATCAAATTCCATTGTTTCAGACTGTTTCAAATATTGTCAGATCAAATAAAGGTCATCTAAAGGAAAGAAAAGTTACTGCTCAATGGAAAAGTCACTGGTTTATTGAAACACCAAAGATCAATAGCTGAAGTTTTTGACACCTTCAAGAAGATGCCATCCCCATGTGGAGCCATTGTTAGCCACCTATAAAAAAATTTCGTACCAAATGGTGGCTAAATATTTTTTAGCCTTCAAGACAGTTTCCTTTGAAAAATTATCATCTTTTGAAGTCTTATGATGTTATTTACCCTTTGAGTTAATCTTCACTGCTGTTTCACTGTTAGTCCTAAATTACCTGCTGTTTACCAAGAAAGACTGCTTAAAAACTCCATTTTCCATCATTCCACTCCTCCTTTTCACTCACCAATAACCCCATTTCATCCTTATTTCCTTCATAAAATCCCTCCATTAACCTTAATTTAACCTCCAAGATCATCTCCAAACCCCCTTTAAACCTCATATCTTACCTTTATCTAGTTTAAAAACCCTTTCTCCCCTCTATCAGAACCCTTACTTAGCCTTAAAAACCATGTTTTTTGGCCTAAAAATCAGTTTTAGTACTATAAAGTATTTAATCCCCCGAGGGCTTATTCCTTTAGCCCCTTCCTCCATGCGTCCTAAAGCTCTACAATTGGGCACTAAAGGGCTCAAAAAACTTTCCCAAACCCCTATTTCCTTTTATTTTTCCATTCCCGACATGTAATATTTTAAATGAATCTTGACCGTTGATCTGTAGAGATCAACAGCCATCAGGCTACCTTTCCTCTACCTTTTCGCCTCTCATCCCTTTTCTCTTTTCAACATGATCCACTCCTTCCTTTAATCATGACCGTTCGTTCTTAAGATCCTACAATTGAGATTTAATCCGATAGTCTAAACTCTCCATTTGATAAATCACTCCGATAAATAACTTTTTCCACTACATGACAAATTTACTGACACATCCTATGGTCCCACCATCCCTCGTCTGTGCATCTCTCACCCCGTCGCATGCGATCTGCACCGTAGGATCTAGAGCCTCCAATCTAATGGTGGAAATTGCATATCACAAATTTTTTTCACCCAAAGCTTAACGCCAAAATATTTTGTGAAACAAGTGGTATTGAAAGGGACAGGTGTCAAGCGATGTATGGAATCACATTTTTTCGAGAAATACCGCCTACCCCCCAAATATTTTGCAAAAACCGCTGCTATTTTTCTGCCATACTGCTATCCTTCTTAACCACATTTTTGCTTTTAATCTCATTCGTTGATCTCTGAGATCGTACGGATTGTGTTATATTACAACCCCATTCATTTTCCATTCTTCTATTCTCCCAAATGCTCCATCGAAAGATCTTCGCCGTCGATCTCTGATATTGGACGGTCCTGTTTTAATCTCATCCCCCATCCATGTCCAGCCTAACTTGCCCCCAAAACATTTCATCAATAAATCTCGACCATTGATTGCTCTAATATAATGGCTCTTGTTCGTCGTCATGCCCAAACTTCCATTTGCACCTGGTTAGCTTCTCTACCAGGTTTTCCTCCCATTTTTCCGCTGCATCCACATTTTTTATCATTGCTCCTCCACCCTCACAAGCCTCTGAAACATTCTTTCCTACTCCCGCAGGTTTTTATGATGTGTTTATCATTTTTTGCAATTTTAATGGCGTTTTATCTCTATTTTTCCCCACAGTCACAAGCAGGTGACAGAAAGGTACAGGGTGACGATCCTGCAACCTAAATATCACATGGGGGATGAATAAAAGGTTGATTTCAATGATAACAGTCGATGAATCACGATCATTGTCCCACAAAAAAAACCTCCAGATCAGCAAACCCCAGACACCTGTACAAAAGAGCAGAGTTAAAGGATTAAATCATAAGATTGAAGATTAATAGTTTAAATCTACTGTTTAAGAGGATAAAGACACAAGCCAAAGACAAAGATGGTTTAAAAAGGATAAATGAAGCCTAAATCCCACATCATAGTTAGATTAGTTGAAGGAAGCCTCCATTTCCACATCAGAGGCTAAAATATCCTTTCAGCTACTAAAAGTGCCACCTACAGCTTCAATAAATCAAAAGAAGGCGTAATTATTGCCTAGTCAGAAGATATTTTCCTAAAGATAGCTAAACATTTATTTCAAACAAAAGGATGTATTTTAAAACTGTCAGTAAAGTTATTGTAAAAGATAAAGAAAGCCTTGAAGTCAATATTTTTGTCCACTAGGCCTAAAAAACATAAATGGAATAAATGAAACAGAGTTGTAATTCAATGCATTCCTACCTTATGCCTTGCATGGTTTTCAAGGCTAGGAATTGCATTTAGTATATAATTAATGATACTCAACCCTAGAAACTCTTCCACCTCCTCATTTCCTTATAAAATATCCTTGAGGAGCACATTGTAAAGGGTTGGTTGTTGGACTTTGATGTAATAGTTGCTGTATCGAATCATTGTTGAGTGTAAATAAGTTCTGAAGCTTTGAAGCTCTGTTAAGTTATTGAAGAAGTTAGGCTGAGAAGAGAAGTTGAAGTTGTGATGAAGAATTGGACATTGTAGTTTGTAACTGGATCGACAATCAATATACAAGCTGATTCTTGGGATCCTGGTCTATATCATTGGTGAAGTACCTCTTACTGTTATTGTTTTCCTTTCATATGTTCCATTTTGTTCACTTTTCTCTGATAAATAATAGCAAGCATAGAGCTAGGATTTACTGACTCTCACTGGTAAGCTTTATCTATATGTTTTCTGCTAATTGTGATATTTGAGAATGACTTAAAGTAAGTATAAACATTATCAAGGAATGTTGGTTAGTCCATGTCTTGAAGTGAAAAACTTGAAAGGAAGTTCTTGAATGATATTTTCATTACATGCTAAGTAGAGTTAAACTAGGAAATTTTATGGTTTTCCCTGTCTTCTAATTCTTCCTCCAAAGGTTGTTTGAAAGTTTTCCTAAGAGTATGCTAAAAGCAGGCCTGGATTTTAATGATATCTGACCTGATCTTAAGTTGCGCTTTGTTTTATTATCTGTTTTCATCCTTCTGAAAGTATTCTAGTGTGATTACTGGATTGTTGTCTTATAAGTTAGCTTTAATACAAGCTTGTCCAAAGAATTCTATAGTTAGCCCTGTCCTTTGGTTGGTTTCAAAAATTTTCTTAAAAAGGATTTTCTTGTATGGAAAGTTGATAAATCCTTGTTGAAATTATTGGCTTTTTCCACTTTCTCAACACTTTTAATTTTCCACTCCATCATTTAAATCTAAAGGATCTTTTGATATAGATGACTTGCCCCTTGGAACACTCTTGAAATTGTTGTACAATTAAACCCTTCTGTGACTCCATTGTCCAATGGATTAAAGCTGCTTCACACTAATCCTATCTACTGAACACTTCTCAATATAATTGCATCTTCATCCTTTGAAACTCTTTCATTTTTTGATATTCCATCCAATTAAATATCATACCTGACCAACCAAACAGACAAAAACCCTTGTTCTTAATAACTAGCCTAATATCATACTAAAAGCCTTAAAGATAAATTAATCTTTACACTTATAAAGAGATCCCTCTCTGGATTCAGGAGGGCTAGATCCAAGAATCCCAAAGTGGTTTTTTATGTAGTCTCTGCAGCATTTATTCTTTACATTCTACTAAATTACAGAGACCTAACACTACTCACAGGTCATAGGAAATACCATCCAATATGCGAGGCGAGGGATTGTAGAGATGGTGATAAAATGTTGTGTAACATTAAGGTTAAGGGTTTGGTCAAGGTTAGGGTTAGGGGTAAGGTTAGGGTAAGTTTAGGGTTAAGGTTAGGGGAAGGTTAAGTTCAAAGTTAAGTTAAGGCAAGGTTAAGGTAAGGTTAAGGTTAAGGTTACGAGTTTGGTCAAGGTTAGCGCTAGGTTATAGTTAAGGTTAATTTTATGTTAAGGGTAAAGTTAAGGTTAAGGTTTTGGTCAAGGTTAGGGTTAGGTTAGTTTAAGGTTATGTTAACATTAAGGTCAACGTTAATGTTAAGGTTAAGGTTAAGGTTAAGGGGGTAAGGTTGAGGTTAAGAGTTAAGGTTAAGGTTAAGGTTACGGGAAGGTTAAGGTTAAGGTTAAGGGTTTGGTCAAGGTTAGGGTTAGGTTATACTTAAGGTTAAGATTAAGGTTTAGGTTACGGGTTTAGTCAGGTTAAGGTTAAGGTTAATGGTTTGGTCAAGGTTAGGGTTAGGTTATAGTTAATGTTAAGGTTACGAATTTAGTAAGGTTAAGGTTAAGGTTAAGGGTAAGGTTAAATTTAAGGTTAAGGGTTTGGTCAAGGTTAGGGTTAGGTTATAGTGAAGGTTAAGGTTAAGTTAAGGGTAAATTCAAGGTTAGGGTTAACTTTAAGGTTAAGGATAATGGTAAGGTAAAGGCTAAGGTTACGGGTATTAACCTTAACCTTCAATATAAACCTTAACCTTAACCTTAAATTTAACTATACCACAACCTAACCTTAATATTAACTATAACCTAACCCCAACCTTGACCAAACCCTTAACCTTAATCTTAACCTTAAATTTAACCTTAACCTTAACCTTAACCTTAACCATAACCTTAAACTTAATCTTAACCTAACCTTAACCTTAACTATAACCTAACCCTAACCTTACCCTAACTATAACCTAATCCTAACCTTAACCGTACCCTTAACTTAACCTTAACCTTAACTTTGACCTTGACCTTAACCTTAACCTTAAATTTAACTTTAACTATAAACTAACCTAAACTTGACATTAACTATAACCTAACCCTAACCTTGACCAAACCCTTAACCTTAACGTTACCCTTAACCTTCCCCTAAACATAACCTTAACCTTCACCTTAACCTTTACCTTGAATTTACCCTTAACCTAACATTAACCCCTCAACCTTAACCTTAACCTTCCCATAGCCATAACCTTAACCTTGAATTCACCCTTAACCTAACCTTAGCATTAACCATAACCAAACCCTAACCTTGAGCAAACCTTAACCTTAACTTTAACTTAACCTTAAACTTAACCTTAAACTTCCCCTAACCTTAACCTTAAGCTTAAGCATAACCTTAACCTTCCCATAACCATAACCTTAACCTTGACCTTGACCTTACCCTTGACCTTAACCTTAACCTTAACCTTGACCTTGACCTTAACCTTACACTTAAACTTGACCTTGACCTTAACCTAACCTTAACCTTAACTTTACACTTAACCTTGCCTTAACCATAACCTTAACCTTACCCCTAAGCTTATCTTAACCTTATCTTAACCATAACCTTAAGCTTAATCCTATCCTAACCTCAACCTTGACTTTACCTTTAATGTAACCTTAACCATAATCTTTTTCTTACCCTTAACCTTAATCTTAACCTTAACCATAACATTAACCTTAACCTTAACCTTAACCTTACCGTTGAATTTACCCTTAACTTAAATTTAACCTAATCTTAACCTTAACTTAACCTTAACCTTCACCTTAACTTTACCCCCTTAACCTTAACATTAACCTTAACCTTTAATTTACCTTAACCTTACCTTAACCCCTTAACCTTAACCTTAACTTTACCCTTAACCTTAAACCTTAACATTAACCTTAACCTTAACATTAAACCTTAACCTTAACCTTAACCTTAACCAAACCTTTAACATTAACCTTGACTTAACCTTAACCTTAACCTTAACCTTCACTATAACGTAACACTAACCTTGACCAAATCTAAACCTTAAAGGTTAAGGTTAAGGTTAAGGTTAGGTTAAGGTTATGGTTTTGGAAATGTTAAGATTAAGGTTAAGTTTAGGTTAAGGGTTTGGTCAAGGTTATGGTTAGGTTATAGTGAAGTTCAAGGTTAAGTTAAGGGTAAAGTCAAGGCGTAACCCTTAATCTTAACCTTACCCTTAACCTTCACCTTAAACTTAACCTTGACTTTACCCTTAACCTAAGCTTAACCTTAACTGTAACGTAACCCTAACCTTGACCTTAACCTTATCCTTAACCTTGACCTCAACCTTAACCTTAACCTTGACCTTGACCTTAACCTAACCTTAACCTTAACCTTAACCTTAACCTTATCTTACGCTTAACCTTAACCTTCACAAACCATTAACCTTAACCTGACTAAACCTGTAACCTTAACCTTAACCTTAACCTAACCTTAACCTTATCTTAACCTTTACCTTAACCTTAGCCTTAACCTTAACTTTGGTTAGGTAAAGTCAAGGTTAAGGTTAATTTAAGTGTAAATTCAAGGTTAAGGTTAGAGTTAAGTTATAGTTAAGGTCAAGGTTAAGGTTAAGGGTAAAGTCAAGGTTAAGGTTAGGTTAAGGTTAAGATTAAGGTTAAGGTTAATGGTTTGGTTAAGGTTAAGGTTAGGTTAAGGGTAAAGTTAAGGTTAAGGTTAAGGTTAATGGTTTGGTCAAGCTTAGGGTTAGGTTATAGTTAAGGTCAAGGTTAAGTTTATGGTTAAGGTAAGGCTAAGATAAGGTTAAGGGTAAGGTTAATGTTAAGGTTAGGTTAAGGTTATGGTTGATGTTAGGTTAAGGTTAGGTTAAGGGTAAAGTTAAGGTTATAGTTAGGGTTAAGGTTAGGGTAAGGTTAGGATTAGGTTAAGGTTAATGTTAGGTAAAGGTTAAAGTTAAGGTTAAGATTAAGGTTAAGGTTAAGGGTTTGGTCAAGGTTAGGGTTAGATTATAATTAAGGTCAAGGTTAACATTAGGTTATGGTTAAGGTTAAGATTGAGGTTATGGAAAGGTTAATGTTAAGGTTAATTTCAGGTTAAGGTTAAGGTTAAGGTTTGGTCAAGGTTAGGGTTAGGTTGTAGTTAAGGTCAAGGTTAAGGTTAAGGTTAAGGTTAAGGTTAAATTTAGGCTAAGGGTAGAGTCGAGGTGAAGGTTAGGGCTAGGTTAAGGGTAAGATAAGGTTAAGTTTAAGGTTAAGGTTAAGGTTAGGTTAAGGTCAAGGTCAAGGTCAAGGTTTAGGTTAAGGTTAAGGTCAAGGTTAATGTTAGGTCCCTATATTACTAGTGTAGTCCCTTATTGTTATTAGTGTAACCCCCTTATTGTTATTATTGTACCCTTGTAACCCCCATTTTGTTATTATTGTGCCCTTAAATTATTATTGTTAGGTCGGCTAGGATTACATTGTGGCCCACTAGGATTACATTATTGCCACATGGACTCCTATATATAGAAAGGAGGTTTTGTAAATTGTATCATCCAAGAATTGTTCATTTATGTAATGTATTGGAGGTTTCCCCCTCGAAGTGGCTTATTTCTAAGGCGTTGATATCTCTTTTCTTCTATTTTTGGAGTTGGTTACACAAAATTTGGTATGAGAGCTTTGGATTCTAGGGTTTCGCTGCTCCAAACAGGTCATCGTGAAATTTTCGCTATAACTTTTTTTCTACGAAGTTTCAGATCCTAAAATTTTTAGGGTGCGAAGCTGAAATCCTGAGGAAGATTTTCTAAAAAGGTCATAGCTTGGTTTACAACATTTTTGGAGATATGATCTATGGAAGTTAGGTATTTTTTCATGCTCCTAAACAGGTCATTGTGGAATTTGTGCTGTAAAGTTTGTTCTACGAAGGTTCAGAATCTGAAATTGTTAGGGTGCGAAGCTGAAATCCTGAGGAAACATGTCGCAAAATTTCAGAGCATGGTTCGCAATATTTTTGGAGATATGATCTGTGGAAGGTAGTGCCTTTTCAGGCTCCCAAATTTCATCACAAAGAGGTGATCGTGGGAAAAGTTCAATAACTCTCTCTCTGAGCATCGGATTGGAGTGTCGTAAAAAGTGGTCACAATTTCATGGACTGTAGTTTCTTATCTATCAATTTCATAGGCAAAGGATGAAACAGTGACATGTGGCAAGTCGTACAAGTTCGCTCTACTGAACCAGTCCATAATTAGGTCATTGTGAGAGATTGGACATAACTTTGTCTTGGAGAATCCAAATCAGGTCAGACCTGTGGCATTCAAAAGATAATTTAGAGGGATACTTTAGTGCTGAATTTCAAATATTGAAGAGCCGTAATCATATAGATAATCCAATTTCAAAATTGAAGTCTTGAATTGATTCCAAGGGCATATTGTAGAATAGATATCAATATTGGGGGTTTCAAGGGTACAATAATAACAATAAGGGGGTTACACTAATAACAATAAGGGACTACACTAGTAATATAGGGACCTAATAGTTAAGGGTAAGGCTAAAGTTATGGTTAGGGTAAGGTTATGGTTAAGGTTAATGTTAATGTTAAGGTTAAGGTTAAGGTTTAGGGTTTAGTTAAAGTTAAGGTTATGTTAAGGTTAAGTTTAATGTTAAGGGTTTGGTCAAGGTTAGGGTTAGGTTATAGTTAAGGTCAAGGTTAAGGTTATGCTTAAGGTAAGGTTAAGATAAGGTTAAGGGTAAGGCTAAGGTTAAGGTTAGGTTAAGTTTATGGTTAAGATAAGGTTAAGGGTAAAGTTAACATTAAGGTTAGGTTAGGTTAAAGTTAAGGTTAAGGTTAAGATAAGGTTAAGTTTAAGGTTAGGTTAAGGTTAAGGTTTAAGGTTACGGGTCTTAACATCAACCTTCACTATAACCTACCCTTAACATTAACCTTTACCTAACCTTAACCTTAACCTTAACCTTAACCATAACCTTAACCTTAAACTTAACCTTAAATATAACCATAACCTTAACCAAACCCTTAATCTTAACCTTAACTTAACCTTAACCTTAACCTTAACCTAACCTTAACCTTGACCTTAACTATAACATAACCCTAACCTTGACCATAAAATTAACCTAACCTTAACCTTGACTTTACCCTTAACCCTAACCCTAACCATAACCTTTACCTTAACATAACCTTAACCTTAACCTTTACCTTAACATAACCTTAACCTAACTAAACCCGTAACTTGAACCTTAAACTAACCTTAACTTTGATTTTACCCTTAACCCTAACCTTAACCATAACATTTACCTTAACGTAACCTTAACCTTACCCTTACCTTAACCTTAACCTTTACGTTAATCTTGACTTTACCCTTAACCTAACCTTAACCTTAACCTTAACCTTATCTTAACCTTAACCTAACCTTAAACTTAACCTAACCATAACCTTACCTTAACCTAACTTAACCTTAATGTTGACGTTGCCCTTAACCTTAACTTTAACTTTACACTAACCTTAAGGGTTTAGTCAGTTTAAGGTTAGTCAGGTTAAGGTTAAGGTTAAGGTTGGGTTAAGGGTGAAGTCAAGGTTAACGTAAAGTTAAGGTTAAGGTTAGGTTATGGTTAAACTTAAGGTTAGGTTAAGGTTAAGGTTAAGGTTAGATTAAGGGTAAGATAAGGTTAAGGTTAAGATTAGGTTAAGTTCAAGGTAAAGGTTAAGGTAAAGTTTAATTGTAAATTTAAGGTCAAGGTTAGCATTAGGTTATAGTTAATTTTAAGGTTAGGTTAAGAGTAAATTCAAGGTTAAGGTTAAGGTGAAGGTTAAGGGTAAGTTAAAGGTTTAGGGTTACAAGTTCAGTCAGGTTCAGGTTAAGGTTAAGGTGAAGGTGAAGGTTAAGGTTAAGGTTAAGGTTAAGGTCAAGGTCAAGGTTAAGGTTAAGTTAGGTTAAGGGTAAGGTTATAGTTAGGTTAAGGTTAAGGTTAAAGTTAGGTTAAGGTTAAGGTTAAGGTTACAATTTTAGTCATGTTAAGGTTAAGGTTAAGGTTATGGGTTTGGTTAGGTTAAGGTTAAGGTTAAGGGTTTGGTCAAGTTTAGGGTTATGGTTAAGGTTAAGGGTTAGGTTAAGGGTAGGGTTAAGGGTAAGGGTAAGGTGAAGGTTAGGGTTAGGTTAGGGTTAGGGTAAGGTTATGGTTATGTTATAGCTAAGGTTAAGGTCAACGCAAAGGTTAAGGTTAAGGTTACATTAGGTTAAGGTTAAGGTTAGGTTAAGCTTAAGGTTAAGGTTAGGTTAAGGGTAAAGTCAAGGTTAAGATTAGGTTAAGGTTAAGGTTACAGGTTTAGTCAGGTTAGGTTAAGGGTAAGATTAAGGTTAAGGTTAAGGGTTTGGTCAAGGTTAGGGTTAGGTTAATTGTAAAGTTAATTTGAAGGTTAGGTTAAGGTTACGGTTATGGTTAAAGTTAGGTTAATTTTAGGCTAAGGTTAAGGTTAAGGTTAAGTTTAGGTTAAGGTCAAGGTCAAGGTTAAAGTTAAGTTTAAGGTCAAGGTTAAGGGTAAAGTTAAGGTCAAGGTTAGGGTTAGGTTATATTTAAGTTTAAGGTTAGGTTAAGGGTAAATTCAAGGTTAAGGTTAAGGTGAAGGTTAACGGTAAGTTAAAGGTTTAGGGTTACAAGTTCAGTCAAGTTCAGGTGAAGGTGAAGGTGAAGGTGAAGGTTAAGGTCAAGGTAAAGGTTAAGGTTAAGTTAGGTTAAGGGTAAGGTTATAGTTAGGTTAAGGTTAAGGATAAATTTAGGTTAAGGTTAAGGTTAAGGTTACAGTTTTAGTCATGTTAAGGTTATGGGTTTGGTCAGGTTAAGGTTAAGGTTAAGGGTTTGGTCAATTTTAGGGTTATGGTTAAGGTTAAGGTTAAGGTTAAGGGTTAGGTTAAGGGTAGGGTTAAGGGTAAGGGTAAGGTGAAGGTTAGGGTTAGGTTACGGTTAGGGTAAGGTTATGGTTATGTTATAGCTAAGGTTAAGGTCAACGTAAATGTTAAGGTTAAGGTTACATTAGGTTAAGGTTAAGGTTAGGTTAAGCTTAAGGTTAAGGTTAGGTTAAGGGTAAAGTCAAGGTTAAGATTAGGTTAAGGTTAAGATTAGGGTAAGGTTAAGGTTACGGGTTTAGTCAGGTTAGGTTAAGGGTAAGATTAAGGTTAAGGTTAAGGGTTTGGTCAAGGTTAGGGTTAGGTTAATTGTAAAGTTAATTTGAAGGTTAGGTTAAGGTTACGGTTATGGTTAAGGTTAGGTTAAGTTTAGGCTAAGGTTAAGGTTAAGATTAAGTTTAGGTTAAGGTCAAGGTCAAGGTTAAAGTTAAGTTTAAGGTCAAGGTTAAGGGTAAACTTAAGGTCAAGGTTAGGGTTAGGTTATAGTTAAGGTTAAGGTTTAAGGGTAAATTCAAGGTTAACCTAAACCTTCCCATAACCGTAACCTTAACCTAACCCTTAAGGTTAGATAAAGGTTAAGGTTAAGATAAGGTTAAGGGTATGGGTTTGGTAAGGTTAAAGTTAAGGTTAAGGTTAAGGTTAAGTTTAAGGTTAAGGTTACGTTAAGGGTAAAGTCAGGGTTAAGGTTAGGTTATGGGTAAGGTCAAGGGTAATGTTAAGATAAGGTTCAGGGTAAGGTTAATGTTAAGGTTAGGTTAAGGTTATGGTTAAGGTAAGGTTAGGTTGGGGGTTAAGGTTAAGATTAGGTTAGGTTAATGTTAAGATAAGTTTAAGGGTAAGGTTAACTTAACTTTACCCTTAAGGTTAAGGTTACGTTAAGGGTAAATTCAAGGTTAAGGATAGGTTGAGGTTAAGATAAGGTTAAGGTTAAGGGTAGGTTAAGCGTAAAGTTAAAGTTAAGGTTAAGGTTATGGTAATGGGAAGGTTAAGGTTAAGTTTAAGGTTAATTCTAATTTAAGGGTAAAGTCAAGGTTAAGGTTATGTTATGGTTAATGTTAAGGTCAAGGTTATGGGAAGGTTAAGGTTAAGATAAGGTTAAGGTTAAGGTTAAGTTTAATGTTAGGTTATGCTAAGGTTAAGGTTAGGTTAAGGGTTTGGTCAAGGTCAAGGTTAATGTTAGGTTAAGGGTAAGGTTAAGGTTATGGGTAAAGTTAATGTTAAGGTTAGGGCAAGGTTAAGGTTAAGATTAGGTTAAGGTTAAGGTTAAGGTTAACGTTAGGGGAAGGTTAAATTTAAAGCTATGTTAAGGTAAAGGTTATGGGAAGGTTAGGTCAAGGTTAAGGTTAAGGTAAGGTTAAGGTTAAGGTCAAGTTTAGATTATAGTTAATGTCACTGTTAAGGTTAGGTTATTGTGAAGGTTAAGGGTGAAGGTTAAGGTTAAGACCCATAACCTTAACCTTCACCCTTAACCTTAACCTAACCTTAAACTTAACCTTAACCTTAACCTTAACTATAACGTAACCCTAACCTTACCCTAACCATAACCGAACCTTAACCTTACCTTAACCTAACTTAACCTTAACCTTTACCTTAAACTTAACCTTACCCATAACCTTAACCTTAACTTTATGGTTAACCTTAAATTTACCCTTAACCTAACCTTAACCTTAATCTTACCCTTAAAATTATCTTAACCCTAACCCTAAAATTACCCTTAACCTTCACCTAAACCTTAAATTTACCCTTAATCTTGACTTTATCCTTAAACTTAACCTTAACCTTAACCTTAACCTACACCTTAACCTGACTAAACTCGTAACCTTAACCTTAACCTTAACATTAACCTTCCCATAACCTTAACCTTAACCTTAACTATAACTTAACCTTAACCTTGACCTTAACTATAACCTTACCCTCACCTTGACAAAACCCTTAACATAAACCTTAACATTGACCTTAACCTTAACATTAACCTTACCCTTAACCTTAAACCTAACCTTGAACTTAACTATAACCTAACCCTAACCTTAACTAACCTTAACCTTGACCAAACCCTTAACGTAACCTTAACCTTGACTTTACCGATAACGTAACCTTAACCTTGAGCTTGACCTTACCTTTAACATTAACCTTAACCTTAACCTGACTAAACCTATAACCTTAACCAAACCCTAACCTAACCCTAACCAAACTATAACCTTAACTATACTATAACCTTAACCAAACTATAACCTAACCCTAACCTTAACCAAACCTTAACCTTAACCTTATCGTTAACGTAACCTTAACCTTGACTTTACCCTTAACCTTAACCTTACCCTTAACCTAATCTTAACCTTACACTAACCTTAACTGTAACCTTACCCTTACCCTTACCCTTAACCTAACCTTATACTTATCTTAACCTTAACCTAACCTTAAACTTAACCTTAACCCTCACCTTAGCCCTAACCTTAAGATTAAAGTTACGGGTAAGTTTAGGTTAAGGTTAGGGTTAGGTTATGGTTAAGGTCAAGATTAAGGTTCGGTTAAGGTTAAGGTTAAGGTTAAGGTTAGGGTAAAGGTTAAGGTTAAGGTTAATTTTAATGGTTAAGATTAAGGTTAAAGGATTGGTCAAGGTTAGGGTTACGTCACTAACCATAACCTAAACCTTAACCTTAACCATAACCTTAATCTTAAACTTAACCTAACCTTAACGTTATCTTAACCTTAACTATAAGCTAACCCTAACCTAACCTTAACCTTGATCTTAACCTTGACCTTGACCTTAACCTAACCTTAAACTTATCTTACCCTTAACCTTAACCTTCCCAAACCCTTGACCTTAACCTTAACCTTAACTTTAACCTTAAAGTTAACCATAACCTAACCTTAAACTTATCTTAACCTTAACCTTACCCTTACCTTAACCTTAAGGTTAAAGTTAAGGTTAAGGTTTGGGTTTATTCAAGTTAATATTAAGGTTAAGGTTAACGTTAAGCATTTAGTTAAGGTTAGGGTTGGGGTTAGGTTATAGTTAAGGTTAAGGTTAGGTTAAGGGTAAATTCAAGGTTAAGATTAAGGTGAAGTTTAAGGGTAAGGGTAAGGTTAAGTTTAAGGTTAAGGTTAGTTTAGGTTAAGGTAAGGATAAGGTTGAGGTTAAGGTTAAGTTTAAGGTTATGGTTATGGGAAGTTTGGATAAAGGTTAAGGTTATGGGAAGGTTAAGGTTAAAGTTAGGTTAAGGTAAGGTTAAAGTTAAGGTTAAGGTGAAGGTAAAGGTTAATGTTAAGGGTAAAGTTAAGGACCTTAACGTAATCTTAACCTTAACCTAACCTTAATCTTAATCTTAACATAACTAAAACCTTACCCGTAACCTTAACCTTAAACTAACCTTAACCTTAACCCTAATCTTTCCCATAACTTTACCCTTAACCTAACCTTAACCTTAACCTTATCTTAACGTTAACCTAAACTTAACCTTGAAATTACCCTTAACATAACCTTAACCTTAACATTAACCTTATCTTAACCTTAACCTAACCTTAACCTTAACTATAACCTTAACCTTAACCTTCCCATAACCATAACTTAACCTTGACTTTTCCCATAACCTAACCTTGACCTTAACCTCACTAAACCTGTAACCTTAACCTTAACCTAACCTTAATCTTCACTTTAATTATAACCTAACCCTAACCTTAGCCCTTACCTTACCCATAACTTTAACCTTAAGGTTAAGGTTAAGGTTAGGCTAAGGTTAAGATAAGGAAAAGGCTAAGGTTAAGGTTAGGTTCAAGTTAAGGTTATCGGTAAGGGTTTGGTCAAGGTTAAGGTTAGCTTATAGTTAAGGTCAAGGTTAAGGTTATGGGAAGGTTGAGGTTAAGGTTAAGCTTTGGTCAAGTTTAGGGTTAGGTTATGGGTAAGGTTAAGTTTAGGTTAAGGTTATGGTTAGGTTAAGGTTAATATTAGGTTAAGGTTAAGGTTAATGTTAAGGGTTTGGTCAAGGTTAGGGTTAGGTTATGGTTAATGTTAAGGGTTTAGTCAGGCTTAGGGTTAGGCTATAGTTAAGGTCAAGGTTAAGGGTAAGGTTATAGTTAGGTTAAGGTTAATATAAGGTTAAGGTTAAGGGTTTGGTCAAGGTTAGGGTTAGGTAATAGTTAAGGTTAGGTTAAAGTTAAGGTCAAGGTTAAGGGTAAGGTTAAGGTTAGGTTAAGGTTAAGATTAGGTGAAGGGTAAAGTTAAGGTTAATGTTAGGTTAAGGGTAAAGTTAAGTTTAAGGTTAGGGTTAATATTAGGGGACGGTTAAGGTTAAAGTTAAGGTTAAGGTTAAGGGTTTGGTCAAGGTTAGGGTTAGGTTATATTTAAGTTCAAGGTCAAGGTTAACCTAAAATTTACCCTTAACCTTACCTTAACATTGACCTTCACATGACATTTAACCTTACTAAACCCATACCCTTAACTTTATCTTAACCTTACCTTAACCATAACCTTAACCTTTACCTTCACTATAACCTAACCCTAACCTTGACCAAACCTTAACCTTAACCTTAAGATAAGGTTAAGGGAAAGGTTAACATTTGATCAGGAGCTCAGGACCAAGTGTCGTAAAATGGTCAAAAATGAAAGTGCTCAGAACTGGTTTGAACCTGAACGACCGGATAGTGCTCGTCTTCCTGATTCCGGCGCCGTGAACGGTTCGAAAAATGGTCTCCGTATGAAGAAGTTATTCAAGTTTGAAGATTTCTCCATTTCCATTAAAAAAATGCCAATTTGCCTTTGTGGAAAAATTTTATTAAAAAAGAATATTCCACAGAATATTCTGGGAATATTCCGTAGAATATTCCGCAGAATATTCTGGGAAATATTCCCTTGGCGACCAATCAAAAGGCGCCACGTGGCTAGCCCGGAGGCCGCCACGTGGGCCCCGACGTGGAGTTGGAATGGCGCGTTTTAAAATTTTATTTCGGGCTCGACAGGATTCGAACCACCGACCGGTCTCATATAATCCACACGACTTACCGTTACACCATGGATTTGTTCGTTGTTATGGTGGCGGACAGAGTTTTATTTAAAGCGTGTACTTGTTTGGGCGGGGCCCGTAAAGGGGCCAGCCCTTACGGGCCAGCCCCTTATACATATGACCCTCCAGCGGGAACCACAACCCCAGGGCTCGGCGCGCATATACCGGCGGATCAAAACTTTGGATAACGTATTATGTGGGTTGTTTATTGTTAAAACATTTGTTATATGGTGGCGTTTTAATATAAAACGGTTATATTAATTACAACCATTTGTCATAACCGCCGATTTGTGAACGGCATAACCGTTAACACTTTTTGCCCAAGATAACCGCGCGGGATAGTTGGTGGTTCCGCCCTTTTTGGCGCCACCTCCCCATGTGGCTGCCTTATCTCCAGTTTTCCACATTTAGTGGAGATTTTTTAGCCCAAACTGGCAGTTCAGTAAAGTGGGCATAACTTCTGCTAGGAGAGGCCTTTGAAGACGAATTTTTTTTTGATTTTGGGTCTCTTCGACCTTATGAAGCCATTGGCACAGGTTTCACAGCCATCTGAGGCCTTCTGCAGGTGATTTTTCTTCGTGGAAGTTCCAGGAGTCACTAGGGCCAAATCAGTTTGGGAGCTGCATTGGGAATTGTGCAGCCAGTTTATGTGGAACGAAGGTCATTCCTGAATATTTTCAGCATTATGAATCCATTTCTACAGCTCGTTTTTCCTTTTGAGGAATTCTTCTCACTGTTTAGCTTCATGGAAGCTTTCAGGGCCAAGAGGGCCATTTCAGTGTTGGAGCTATTTGGGGACTATGTTCTTCCATTTTTGGTGATTCAAAAGCCTGTTTCTGATATTTTCAACCTTCTGAGTTGAATGGCAGAGGTTTCAGAACCAATTGAGGTCATCTTCACCTCGAAATTCTCCCTGCAAGTCTAAAGGGCCACCACGGCCAATTGGGGAAAAGTACTGTATCAGGTACAAATTTCACTGTTTAGTGTTTGGGAAAGGGCATGTTTAGCTAATTCCTATCTTTTGATTCTGTATTTACAGTCAGATTTGTCTTTCGAGACACTCTTATTCTTGTATTAGCCTTTGTAGCATTTATAATACAAGAGGACAAGCCTAGTTTGAGAGGCTTGGTCCAGCAGATGTAGCCCAGAGGAGGGGGTGAACTGCTTATCATTTTGATGTCTTTATTTGCTGAAGATGATATGCTAAACAAAACTGATATAAATTGTTAAACAGAAAATATACATAACTTTCATATACACATAATCACCTACTCAGCTGCAGAAAGTTATTTGTCTTATTCCGCAAGACATCAAATTTCAAGTATGTGTATGTGTGTGGAGTGTATAGCTCACATTTGAAATTATGGGAAATGGATACCTTGCACCCTTAAACAAGTACATTCCATTTTCAGATCAGATGGTATCAGAGCACTAGGTTTTCTTGACTGACATCACTAGCTTGATTGTGTAGCTTGAAAGGTGTCTTAAGCAGTGTTGAAGATTGACTGCTTTATTATTCTGCAAACTACTTGTTGTTTGAGTTTGCTGAAGCTCTTTTGTTCATTTTTATAATGACAACTTTCATAAGTGAGTTCTCAAAATTGTCCTCCTTCACAAGATTATTTGATGAAGGCTTGAAGCAAGAATTTTTCATCATGATGAATATGGTGAGAGAAATGTATGAGGATGAAAGAAAGAGCTCTAGACTTCAAGAGCAGTTGAATTCCATGAGGGAAGTTTCCATGATTGATATGTGTCAGGATGATACACATGCTGATATTGATGTGCAGTTAAAGGAAGCGCCTTTGAAATGGATTGGTAAGAAATGGTTAGAATTCTTATCCAATTAAAGTTGCATGTCTTTTGATTGAATGCATTTTCTTTGTTAAGGAATGCAAGTTGCAGGATGGAAAAGTTGAGTATGAGACTCATTCTATCGTAGCGAAAGTTATATTCATTTCAGCTTTGAAAGTACATGTACATGTGATTGAGGATCTTGTACTTATGATTGTACTTAAGAGAAAGTTGAAGGATAAACTGCATGCATGAGAATGAGATGCATGAGCACAGGGATCATGATGATTTCCTTGAATTTTAAACATGTATGTGTGATTAACTTGAAGGGTTGATTACTTTGTTTTTAACAATGCATGTAATGTTATTGACTTGGAAAAAGTTAATTTGATCTTCAAGATTGTAAAGAGGAGAAATGATGAAGTGTTTCATCTTTGTAAAAGCCTTTTCATTTGGGAGGCAGTTCTTCTTCTGGAATGGAGGTGCCTTGGATGGGCGTCGTGACAGTGGGTAAGCCCACATGTTCAGGAGAATATTTCAGCTCATATATCAGCAAGTTTCATTGCTGGTTCCTGCAATTTCAGATTTGTCTGGCGAAAGAACTTGGTCGGGATTCGACAAGTACTTGGCGTATGCAGCAAAAAGTCGCCATGACGACATTTAGCAAGGCAGGACATTTTTGGGCATTAGTATGCTCTTTTGGCTGACTGGAAGAGGATATTTCTGTTCCTCAATTGCTGTACAGTTCAAATCAGAGATTCAGTAAGCTTTTGGGGACCAAAAGCCCTCTCATTTGGGAGGTGTGATCAGGAGCTCAGGACCAAGTGTCGTAAAATGGTCAAAAATGAAAGTGCTCAGAACTGGTTTGAACCTGAACGACTGGATAGTTCTCGTCTTCCTGATTCCGGCGCCGCAAACGGTTCAAAAAATGGTCTCCGTATGAAGAAGTTATTCAAGTTTGAAGATTTCTCCATTTCCATTAAAAAAATGCCAATTTGCCTTTGTGGAAAAATTTTATTAAAAAAAGAATATTCCACAGAATATTCAGGGAATATTCTGGAGAATATTCCTTGGCAGCCAATCAGGAGGCGCCACGTGGCTAGCTCGGAGGCCGCCACGTGGGCCCCGACGTGGAATGAAATGGCGCATTTTAAAATTTTATTTCGGGCTCGACAGGATTCGAACAGCCGACCACCAGGTTTATAACGCAACGTTTTCACCAACAGTCCACAAGTTTGGTTCGTGTGATATGGGTGGCACAAATGTTGTTTGTTGCGTATGGTTGTTTGCGCGGGGCCCGTAAAGGGGCCAGCCCCTTCCCATAGAACCGTCCGGCGGAACCACAGTCCCAGGCTCGGCGCATTTGAAACGTGACGGAATTTCAGACTTTGGGTTATGTATTATTTTGTGGGTTTTTAATATGAAACGGTGTGGTTTATGAATAACACGTTGTGTTTTAAATATAAACCATTGCATATAACCGCCGGATTTGTGAACACGTTTTATCATAACAGTAAACTTTAATTCCAAACGACTAACCGTGCGGTTAATTTGGCAACTCCGCCCAGTTTTGGCGCCACCTCCCCATGTGGCGGCCTTATCTTCAGTCTCTCCACATTTAGTGCAGGTTGTTTAGGTGAAACTGGCAGTTTAGTTTTTTGGTCATAACTTCTGCTAGGAGAGGTCTTTGAAGACGGATTTTTTTTTTTATTTTGGGTCTCTTCGACCTTCTGAAGCCATTGGCACAGGTTTCAAAGCCATCTGAGGCCGTTTGTAGGTGATTTTGCTTCGTGGAAGTTCCAGGAGCCACCAGGGCCAAATCAGTTTGGGAGCTGCATTGGGAATTGTGCAGCCAGTTAATGTGGAACGAAGGTCATTCCTGAAGTTTTTCAGTATTCTGAATCCATTTCTACAGCTCGTTTTTCCTTTTGAGGAATTCTTCTCATTGTTTAGCTTCATGGAAGCTTTCAGGGCCAAGAGGGCCATTTCAGTGTTGGAGCTGTTTGGGGACTATGTTCTTCCATTTTTGGTGATTCAAAAGCCTTTTTCTGATATTTTCGACCTTCTGAGTTGAATGGCAGAGGTTTCAGAACCAATTGAGGTCATCTTCACCTCGAAATTCTCCCTGCAAGTCTAAAGGGCCACCAGGGCCAATTGGGGAAAAGTATTGTATCAGGTACAAATTTCACTGTTTAGTGTTTGGGAAAGGGCATGTTTAGCTAATTCCTATCTTCTGATTCTGTATTTACAGTCAGATTTGTCTTTCGAGACACTCTTATTCTTGTATTAGCCTTTGTAGCATTTATAATACAAGAGGACAAGCCTAGTTTGAGAGGCTTGGTCCAGCAGATGTAGCCCAGAGGAGGGGGTGAACTGCTTATCATTTTGATGTCTTTATTTGCTGAAGATGATATGCTAAAAAAAACTGATATAAATTGTTAAACAACAAATATACATAACTTTCATATACACATAATCACCTACTCAGCTGCAGAAAGTTATTTGTCTTATTCCGCAAGACATCAAATTTCAAGTATGTGTATGTCAAAGACTTCTAAGTGTTAACTTCATTATTTCTTTAGGCAGAGCCTGTAGAGGGCCAGGTAGCCTCTGGAACTCATCCTCTCTTTAGTGGTGACATGTCCAGTGAATGCCCCTACAGTCTATCTCTGTATAAGAAATAAGAAGTTTTCACATTTTCAGAGGTCACTTCGAGTGTATAGCTCAAATTTGAAATTATGGGAAATGGATACCTTGCACCCTCAAACAAGTACATTCCATTTTCAGATCAACATTAAGGCTAGGTTAAGGTTATGGTTGATGTTAGGTTAAGGTTAAGGTTAGGTTAAAGGTAAATTTAAGGTTATGGTTAGGGTTAAGGTTAGGGTAAGGTTAGGGTTAGGTTAAGGTTAAGGTTAGGTAAAGTTTAAGGTTAAGATTAAGGTTAAGGTTTTGGTCAAGGTTAGGGTTAGGTTATAGTTAAGGTCAATGTTAAGGTTAGGTTATGGTTAAGGTTAAGGTTAAGGTTATGGGAAGGTTAAGGTTAAGGTTAATGTTAAGTTAAGGTTAAAGTTAATGTTTGGTCAAAGTTAGGGTTATGTTATAGTTAAGGTCAAGGTTAAGGTTAGGTTAAGGTTAAGGTTATGGTTTTAGTCAGGTTAAGGTGAAGGTTAATGTTAATGTTATGCTAAGGGTAAAGTCAAGGTCAAGGTTAGCATTAGGCTAAGGGTAAGATAAGGTTAAGGTTAAGGTTAAGGTTAAGGTTAAGGTAAGGTTAAGGTCAAGGTCAAGGTTCAGGGTAAGGATGAGGTCAAGGTTAATAGTAAGGTTAAGGTTATGGTTAGGGTAAGGTTATGGTTAAGTTTAATGTTAAGGTTAAGGTTAAGGATAAGGGTTTAGTTAAGGTTAAGTTTACGTTAAGGTTAAGTTTAATGTTAAGTGTTTGGTCAAGGTTAGGGTTAGGTTATATTTAAGTTTATTGTTAAGGTAAGATTAAGATAAGGTTAAGGGTAAGGTTAAGGTTAAGGTTACATTAAGGTTATGGTTAAGGTAAGGATAAGGGTAAATTTAAGGTTAAGGTTAGGTTAGGTTAAGGTTAAAATAAGGTTAAGTTTAAGGTTAGGTTAAGTTTAAGGTTTAAGGTTACGGGTCTTAACATTAACCTTCACTATAACCTACCCTTAACATTAAACTTTACCTAACCTTAACATTAACCTGAACCATAACCTTAACCTTAACCTTAACCTTAGCTATAAACTTAACCTTAACCTTGACCTTAAATATAACCTTAACCTTAACCAAACCCTTAATGTTAACCAAATTTAACCTTAACCTTAACCTTAACCTTAACCTAATCTTAACCTTGACCTTAACTATAAAATAACGCTAACCTTGACCATAAACTTAACCTAACCTTAACCTTGAATTTAACCTTAACCCTAACCATAACCATAACCTTTACCTTAATGTAACCTTAAACTTAACATTTACCTTAACATAAACTTAACTTGACTAAACCCGTCATTTGAACCTTAAACTAACCTTAACTATAACCTAACCCTAACCTGACCTTAACCTTGACCTTGACCTTGACCTTGAACTTAACCTAACCTTAACCTTAACCTTAACCTTAACCTTAACCTTATCTTACCCGTAACCTTAAACTTAACCTTCCCAAACCCTTAACCTTAACCTGAACCCTAACGTTAACCTTAACCTAACTAATCCCATAACCTTAACCTTATCTTAACCTTAACCTTAACTTTAAACTTACCCTTACCTTAAACTTAAGGGTAAAGTTAAGGTTAAGGTTAAGGTTTGGGTTTAGTCAAGTTAAGGTTGAGGTTAAGGTTAACCTAACCTTAACCTTATCTTAACCTTAACCTTAACCTTAACCTTAAATTTAACCTTACCCTTACCTTAACCTTAAGGGTAAAGTAAGGTAAAGTAAGGTTTGGTTAAGGTTAGGGTTAGGGTTAGGTTATAGTTAATGTTAAGGTTAGGTTAAGGGTAAAGTCAAGGTTAAGGTTAAGGTGACGGTTAAGGGTAAGGTTAAGGTTAACTTAGGTTAAGGTAAGGTTAAGGTTAAGGTTAAGGTTAAGGTTATGGTTATGGGAAGGTTAGGTAAAGGTTAAGGTTATGGGAAGGTTAAGGTTAAAGTTAGGTGAAGGTAAGGTTAAGGTTAAGGTTAATGTCAATGTCAAGGTCAAGGTTAAGGTTAGGTTAAGGTTAAGGATAATGTTAAGGACATTAGCCTAATCTTGACCTTAACGTAACCTTAACCTTAACTTTAACCTAACTATAACCTTACCCGTAACCTTAACCTTAACCTAACCTTAACCTTAACCCTAATATTAACCATAACCTTACCCTTAACCTAACCTTAACCTTAACCTTAACCTTAACCTTAGCCTATCCTTAACCTTGAATTTACCCTTAACGTAACCATAACCTTAACCTTGTCTTAACCTTAACCCAACCTTAACCTTAACTATAACCTTAACCTTAACCTTCCCATAACCATAACCTTAACCTTGAATTTACCCATAACCTAATCTTAACCTTAACCTTAACCTCACTAAACCCATAACCTTAACCTTAACCTAACCTTAACCTTGACCTTAACTATAACCTTACCCTATCCTTAACCCTTACCTTACCCATAACTTTAACCTTAAGGTTAGGGTTAAGGCTAAGGTTAAGGTTAAGGTTAAGATAAGGATAAGGTTAAGGTTAAGATTTGGTAAAGTTTAGGGTTAGGTTATGGGTAAGGTTACGGTTAGGTTAAGGTTAAGATTAGGTTAAGGTTAAGGTTAAGGTTAATGTTAAGGGTTTGGTCAAGGTTAGGGTTAGGTTAAGGTTAGTTTTAAGGGTTTGGTCAAGGTTAGGGTTAGGTTATAGTTAAGTTCAAGTTTAAGGTTAAGGGTAAGGTTATAGTTAGGTTAAGGTTAAGGTTAAGGTTAGGTTATGGTTAAGATAAGGTTAAGGTTAAGGGTTTGGTGAAGGTTAGGGTTAGGTTATAGTTAAGGTTAGGTTAATTTAAGGTTAAGGGTAAGGTTAAGGTTAGATTAAGGTTAAGATTAGGTTAAGGGTAAAGTTAAGGTTAAGGTTAGGTTAAGGGAAGGTTAAGGTTAAGGTTAGGGTTAAGGTTAAGGGAAGGTTAAGTTTAAAGTTAAGGTTAAGGTTAAGGGTTTGGTCAAGGTTAGGCTTAGATTATAGTTAAGGGTAAGGTTAAGGATACAGGTTTAGTTGGGTTAAGGTTAAGCTTAAGGTTAAGGTGAAGGTTAAGGTTTAAAGTCAAGGTTAAGGTTAAGGATAAGGTTACTGTTAAGATTATGGTTAAGGTTAAGGTTAACATTAAGTAAAGGTTAACGTTAAGGTTAATGGTTATGTTAAGGTTAGGGTTAAGTTTAAGGTTAGGTTAAGGTTAAGGTCAAGGTAAGGTTAAGGTAAAGGTTAAGGTTAAGGTTAAAGTTAAGGTTAAGGTTAGGTTAAGGTTAAGGTTAAGGTCAAGGTCAAGGTCAACGTTAGGGTTAAGGTTAAGGTCAAGGTCAAGGTTAAGCTAAACTTTACCTTGACCTTGACCTTAAAATGAACTTTAACCTTACTAAACCTGTACCCTTAACTTTATCTTAACCTTACCTTAACCATAACCTTAACTATAACCTAACCCTAACCTTGACCAAACCCTTAACCTTAACCTTAACCATCCCAAACCCTTAACCTTAACCTAACCTTAACCTAAAAGTAACCTTAACCTTAACCTTACCCTTAACCTTACCCTTAACCTTCACCTTAATCTTAACATTACCAAACCTTAAGCTTAACCTTAATGTTACCCTTAACCTAACCTTAACCTTAATCTTAGCCTTAATTATAACCTAACCCTAAATATAACATTAACCATAACCTTATCTTTACCCTTAACCTTAACCTTAAACTAACCTTAACCTTAACCTTAACCTGACCTTAACTATAACCTAACCCTAACCTTGACCAAAACCTTACCCTTTGTTACACAGAAATTTTTCAATGTCCCTGCAATCCCTCGTCCTATACATGTGAGGACTATTCCCGTGACCTTTGAATAGTAAAATGTCCTGAAAACACCTTGATGGCATCTTTATTCATAAGGGAAAGAATTATCCTTAAGAACATTTCCTCAGAAAAGCCCCAAAAACATGGTTTTGGCATTGGCGTGAGTAGCCAATTCATCCCTCGCACCAATGGGAAAAATTTCCACTAGTGGGCATGCCAGCTGGTGCTCTGTCCCTGTGTTGTACCCACGCCAAATTTTTTTGGAATGTTTTTTAACAAATTGAGGTGGAAGTTTCCTTTAACCACCTCGGGAATGAATCATGAAAAAAAGGTTGGGCTATTTGGCTCCAGATCTCCTTGTTTAGGAAGAGGTTTTCCACCTCTCATGGAACCTTGCTAAGAGATAGGACTCTCCCCCATGCTTATAGGGATCCTAACCTCTCCTTCTCCCTCTATAAAAACCTGCCCTATCTATTTTCAACCTAGCTGAACATTTGGGAAGAAAAATATAGAGCGACTATTAGAAGTAGAGCTAAAGAGAACCCCATAAGAGAGAGAGCCTTGTCTAAATTTCCGACAAGCTTTGTGAGACACGCTCCACTGGAAGCCCTGCCAAAGGAAGAACGCGACATTGGAACTCGCTTGTAATATTTCTTTCACATTTTAATATATGCTTGAATATTTTATTGGTTCCACTGTTGTATTTCTTATCTTTGTAATGCAATTTGATTCAATATTTTCTGACCGATTGATAGTTACATGTTTGAATTATTACGTTGTATGTCGTTGTTTCTTCTCTGCATGTGTACAGGTGTCCAGACATGGTGAGTATAAGGATTGTGATGTGTCAAGCTAGGAATGGGAAGCAGCGCTTCTTCTTTGACAACAATAGCGTAGGACTTGAGGTAGGCTATCTAACGTAGCTTTGTCTTTTGTAACTAGGAATTGATATCGTAGCGTGTTTTGTTTGTTGCTAGACCCACTCTAGGGCTAGTGGGATCGCCTTTGTTCGTAGACGGGACTTACCTCTCCAAAAAATTGGTGACTCCACTGGGGAATAGTGTGAGTTAGTCCCTCTCCCATTGGGTTGTGTTTTGGCTTCTTGTTTGTCTATTTTTCCTTCCTGGTTCATCTTGCTTGGTTTGAAACCCCTGTTCAACCCCCTGGAGATCAAACCTCTCTCAGTTTGTTAATTTTTTCTTTTTTATCTAAGTAAACCTTCTTGGTGAATTTTCCCACCTGACAGTGGCACCAATGGGTGTGATTTTCTAGTTCATTAACCGCGCCTTTTCTTGTTTGGTGCAGATTACAGCCAGACAGGTGCGCCAACCCTGGTAGGGTTTGTGGTTTGCTTGGTTTTGGAGTTTTTGAGCCTAAGGTTTGACCCTGGGTTGTTTTTTCTGACTTGTTGAGTTCTTTAGAGTCATTTTTTGCTAAGATCAACCCTTGTCCTTCAATATTTTTCCCTTTTCTGTCAGTTTCTCTTTTCAGCCCTAGGTTTTCTAGGTGCTTTAGCTTACTGAGCCTCCCGTGGGAGTTTCGGGTCCTTAGTTTCCCAGTCAACTTCATTTCTCCTTCTTTGCATTCAGCTTCTTGGATCCATTTGAGTGATTGCATTAATTGAGTGATTGTCCTCTCTTTCATTCAGTTTTACTCTTGTCACTCCAAGCCTAGATTACACAGCTTGTTTGGGTCTCTTTTGAGATCTTCCTTTGATTTGAAAGATTTTGTCACTAGTTTGAGTCTTGCTTTGCTTGTTTTTAGTTAAGAGAAATTGTTTTGTTTTATCTCTCGCTTCACCATTCTCAAAATTAGTGTTTTGATTTATTTTTCATATCATTTAGTGTGCTTTCTCTGATATATTGAAAAACAAAAAAAAAATCTTTTGCATTCTTGATTAGCATAGTGAAAATTGGAAAATATTTCGCATTTCTAGCATTATATAATTCTAGGGAAGAGTTTTTTTAGTTTCATTAGCTCACATCAGGCATTGTGGTGGATGTCTTCGCATGATTTATCGTAGTTATCACTTGAAATCTCTAACTCTCTCATAGATAGCTCTTCGTTGAACGAAATGGTGTCTTATGGCATGTAGCTTGCATTCAGGGATTTGTGAGATTCAACATTTGGTAGGACCTTGGAATTGAAACGTAAATTGAAGATCAACTTTAAAATTTACTGAATTAATCTACTGTAACATTGAAACTTAACGCAATATTTAGTGGTCTAAGTTAGAGACGTGTTCTGTCATCTTTAAACTTAGCAGCTGTTGTTCTCCATTTGGCTTCAAACAGTGCTAGTACGGACTTGTGCTCCCCGTACCGTCGAGTATATAAAGGGATACCCCTCTAGGTTGCAATCCTTTTATCCGTAGGAAGCCAAGTCTGCCACCTTGTAACTGTGATACATTGAACACAACATTCGGGTAGACTACCTACACGTATGTCAAGTCCTTGGTTGATTTCTCTTTCATTTTATAACCAAGGTGTATATGGCAGTTCATGGGAACCTAGTACACCCTTTTACCTAGACTACCTAAGTAGTCATTTTTGATCTTCACTAACTCCATAAATTTGAAAATATCATCGAGCACTTGTCCTTTCGCACTCGCTTAAAACTAAAAGAGATAGAGTCACCTTTTGCATGTTTCTCGACTCTTAAAATATGAAACAACATAGTTTTGTTTCAATGTTTTAAAAAATTAACTACGTACGAAATATTCCTGGTTAAAGTTAGTTTCCTTAGGGTGTTGTTTTGAGTTGTTTCTGATGGCAACGTTTCCAGAGTTCACTAACCCAGGAACCCCTTCCGAAGGGAATCCTGTTCTTTTCCTGCTTTTGGGAATGTTGGTGCTCCTTATATGGCAACATTGTCCCTGCCCGGTTTAACCATTGGATTGCCTGTATGGTTATTTTTGACCTCGGTGGTCCTGAGTGTTCTGTCCACTGTACAACCATCTCCTCCGCCTGAACAACATCATGTTACTTCTAAGGTGGACCTCTCCCCTTCTTTTCCTATTTCCTCCTCCTCCTCTTCTTCTTTTCCTGGTGAAAGTCTGGATTCCAGTAACCAGGTGGCTAAGAAGAAGAAGAAGAAGACCAAGAAGAAGAAATCAGATAAACGAGAGACTAAAACTGAAACTACTGCACTTAGGAAGCCATCCATTGCAGAACCGTCTGAACTTCCACGAAAGGTAAAATTCCCTTGCATACTCTGCAAGGGTAACCATTTTCTTCGAGACTACCCTAGTATTCCCAAGGTACTTGAAGCATGGTCCGACAACTCTGATAAGGCTCATAAAAAATAGGGCAAGACTACCAATCCCTGTAAGTTGTGTGAAAGGCATTGTTATCCATGTCAGCCCCCGTTAAAATTTTTGGCCATCAGCCCCTCTTGAACCTTTCAAATTTCCTGTCGCGGCTTAAGAAATTCATTTTTGCTTATTGTGTATTTCCCGCCCTCTGAAATGCATTAGTAAGCACCACAGATGCGTATTCGAAGTCATAGGAGGCCTAGTCCCTTCTAGCCCTAGCCCCTCATATATTATCATCTATATGACTGAAGCTCGTGACCGAGTGGTAAGTCCCAAGGGCGGATAACGTATATAACTATCGCGCCCGCTCCGGACCGTTGGATCGAAACACAAATCAATGGCCCATAATCTCCTTTTCTTTGGTGGTCCCCGCGCCCGCGCCCACTCAGAAACCAGAGTTGTTTTCATCGCACCACCTTTCAAAGGCAAGCGGTTTTCTCCAAATCAGAGCAATTTCATTGGGCGCTTTCCAAGTGTCCTAATGTACGACCCCAATACCGCTCTATTTCGCATGTTAACATCTAACCCAAGACATGCAGCGAAATCTACGTAGGCCGCTCAACCTAAAAGGCATCATCCGACGCTTGTCACGCTGTGAAGATGTGCATGTGTTAGGCTCAGTGTACAATGTCCCAAGCCTGCATTTCCATCTGTCTCCAATACATTGTTAACCATTGATCTTGTTTAAGGATCATGTGGCCTAGATCATTTGCATGACCACCTGTTGACCGAGTCCCCCACCACGTCATCATCCCACGCGTCTATCGTGTTTTTCCTCCACCATTCACATATTTCATTCATAAATCATATTTCAACGTTTTACATGGAAAGCTATCACCAGCCCGTCCTCCATCGTTTCTCTGCATCTCTACGCCACCCCACATCGTTTCATCATTCCGCCAAGTCTGCACCACCATTTCCATTAACCCCACCACATTCACAATCCCTGTGTCTAGTTTTCTTTAACGAGTTTGTGGTTTTGCAGGTTTTCCACGGCAAAGAATTATCATGATTGACCACCTCCATTACAGAAGCCAAGAACGCATGACAGGACCATGTTTCAGGAGCAAAATTTATGAAAAAAGATCCGAGAGCTGCTATGATATGACCACCATTAAAGAAAGCGAGGATTTAAATCTATTAAACCCTCCAGGGTCATTCAAATGCACAGGTTGAGCAGATGAAGAATTAATGGCGCAGATAGAGAATATTAGTGAAGAGCAGGGGATTAAAGAAATGCATTTAAGGACTTTGGGGCTTTTACATAACCTTTTGGAGGCAAAGTACCAGATCAAAGGCCCTGTAGATCACTAAAAATATCTTTTCACAGAAAACAATACCCTCAAGGTTTATTCCAGCTGAATTTTCTTCAGGAAAGGACAGAATGTTCATGTAAATTTCTCTCTATACCGTGTTCCTGAAGAGATTTTCTACCCAGTGCATTTATTTCTGCCAGCATCAGAGTACACATAGCTCAGCATGGTCATTCAGCAGTGTGGGCGCGAAGTTTTTCTGCCATTTTGTTTAAATTAAGCCAATTAAATGAGCATCACCTACCTCATTTTCTAGAGTTTTCTATTTCTTCTATAAAAACGGAGAAGAAACACATTATAAGGGTTCCGGATTTTTATCAGAAAATTGTGCAGTGAAAGGCTTATTGTATACATTTTTTAAAAGCTCTTGTATGAAGGCTCAGAGCCCGTAGGGTCTCAGTGAGGAGGAGTTATATATGTCTTAGAGGATTCTGGTCTTTGATATTTCACAGTATGTAACCTGCTCTTATGTGTTTAATACAATATTTCATTTCATCCATCTTCTTGTATCATGTTACTGGAATGAGAGTGGCTCACTGATTTTAGGTAAGGATTTATCCTAGTTGATACTCATACTTGGATCATTCAAGCGCTTTAAATATGGCTCAAGCATGATATACTGTTCCATGTTCATTTCACCCATATTTCTGTTATATTAGTTGCTTTGGGAGGGTGCTTTTAAAACACCATTGTCATGTATGTATTCTTAGATTGGTAAGCCCATATATGGTTCTATTGTGTATCTGGGTATCAGCCCAAGGGCAATTAATATCTTCTTATATTTCTTCCACCGCATACACTTTCTAATATTTGATTTATGTGGCATATTAGTTGAATCGACCCTTTTTACAGTAAATTTTCTCTTAACTGTCTGATGCTTTTTATATTGGAGCTTTGCATTTTTCCTTTGCAACATTACTTTCCCTGTGACAGTTTTTTTAGATTCTGGTCCCATTTAAATCAATGTCTTTGTTCTACAAGAGATATCAGGAGAGCCTTTTGGATTGACACCCAAGTTATATTATGTGCTCCTTGCTATGATAATATGTCCTAGGCACTGGTCTATGGAAACTCTAGGCTATCTCTAGGAGCAACAACATCTTTCTGGCGCTATTGCCAGGGAACGAAGTTAAGAAAATCATTATCGCCAGGCCTAGACAAATCATATTCACTCTCTAATCAGGTGAGCACAGAGATTTGAAGAGTTGTATATCTCTCACCTTGGCGACTCCACTGTTGTTTATTTGATAAATCTACCGGTAGTCCTGGCTCCTCGTAAGCCACATTTGAGGTCAGATACATCACAGTCAAAAACACCTTTAGTGTCTGATCCTGAGAAAATTATACATAGAAGAATTTGGAAAGAGAAGAGGTCAACCCGTGCTGAAATTCCTGAGTTTTCTGTAGAAGATTATCCATCTTCATCTTCTCAAGAAGTTCTAGAAGAGAATCTCGACTCCACTGTGGGAGACACAAAATATTATTCAGATAGCCCACCCAGGGGAGGTGCTAGAATTAAAGTTAACCCTCACCCTACTCCTAAAGTCAAAGAGGTTAAGGAAGTCATCGAAGTAGCCGTTGTTAATCGTGAACTGTTCCCATCTACGCCTCAGGCTGTTGTACAATATATCCCTATTGTTATTCATACTCCACTTCCACCTCCACCTCTTCCTCCATTTGTACACTAGATTTCTGCACAACTCCCACCTCCCCCAATGACTAATGTCCCAGCCTTTTTGTTGAACAAATATGCTCCCCTGATGTTAGTTCCCAAATCCGCCTTAGGCTGAAATAAGGCAGAATAAGGACAACACCAAACCACGCACAACCTCGTAGCTAGTCCTACGAGGATAGGAGAGGGCTCTCTCTAGGTCAATATCAAGAAAAATGTTCAAAGGGGCTTGAGATGACTGAAAAAACAACTGATATTAGGCTAGATAAAAAAATAGGAGGGTTTGATTTTGATTTTTAGGGGTTTTTGTTGGAAAAAGGGAAAAACAATTTCGGGCTTGGGGATGAGGCCAAATCTTGCAGAGTTTCAAGTTGGGGCGAGTTAGGCAATGTATTTGATGTCTTAGATCGAGTGAATGGATGGAAAATACTGTTGAGGAGCTGAAGAGGGAAAGAGAGTGCAAGGATCCTCTTCAAAATAACGAAGAACATAAAAAACTAAACAAAAGCTTAAGGCAGAGCACCAGCAAATCAATGAATTCTACCTCAAATACTCATTTGTTTAATTTAGAAGCCTAGAAAAGGGAAATGGGATACATATGAAATTAATGAAACTTACAATAAAATGAGAATAACATCATCAAAACTCAGAAGCGACAAGGATCCCAACAAGTGCTGCAAAACTCTGGTCTTTCCTTTGCCAAAAAACTGAAAATGGATGTACAATGAGGTGTCAAACTTTTCCCAAGTATCCAACCCTGAAAAGGTCTCAGAAAATACAATATATAGACCATCCTAACCCCATACCATGCCTCTATGGGTCGAGCTCATCCTTCTAGGAGTTGTTTCAACCAATTCTAAACATGGAGCTAAAATCTAGGCAGCCAAACAACTTGCCTCTATATGCTAGGAAACTGATCCATTCACTCAATTTTCACTTTTTAGTGAATGAATCCTCTAGAACAAGTAAAAACATGAAAAAATTAAATCATGGTTACCAAATTACATCATGGTAGATCAATCATCACATGAAAAAGCAAAACTAGTCAAAACTGGGCAAATTTATGAGCTAAAGAATGAAATTTGGGCAAAATTCCTCTATGCGCCGCGCCCAAATTCCCTATGCGTCGCGCCACTTTGGAGGTGATTTTGAGACACTTCCCGAAGTCCAAATTGATCTCATGATAGCTCATGGGAAAGCCCTATATTTCTTCTATCCAACTCAAGTGGAATTTTTCAATTTGGATGTCATTTGCCCCTCCAAAAGTGCAATCGCCCAAGACTGGTTCCTGTTGGTGCAAAAAGTGGCAGAAAGGCCATTTTTGGAGTGTTTTTGGTCCTTTAGATAGCCCAGAATTTGATGAAATGCTTCGGCCATTCCTGAACATACATAATACATCATGAAAAACCCAAAAATGCAAATTTTTCCTCCATAAGATGTCCCAATCATAAGCACGCGTCGGGAGGCGCGGCGCGTCGAGCGGAAAAACCTGTTTTACAACCAAAATTTTCAAAATGAAAAAATCTTCTCCAAATTTGCTGAAATTTGAAGTGAAGGTCTCCCATCATGTCTAATGCTCATCCAAGGATGCTTCGGCCAAGATTCGGAGTGGATCCGACCTCTTTCGACGTTTCAGTGCCTTTCTCAACCTTGCCTTTAGGATCTTCATTTTTGCTCTGCAAATGTGTGTACGAACCCAATAGTGGTTTTTCATATGTATGAGCATGTATTTGTCCCTATTGGCCTTTTCCAAGAGCTTCTCCAAATGAATTTTTACATGTGTGAGGCAATTCTCTCGCTCAACTGGTGTCATGTCACCTGGTCTCTTCCGGGCCAATGCACGATCTTCACGGATTTGCCGCAAATCTATGAGTGTGTGCTGATCCTCCAGCTGTTTATTACACTGCTCCAAATAATTTATAACCCACTGAGCTCTCTGCAACTTCACAGTCAAAATGTCAATCTCATCATTTTTTTCCTGGATGATCTCTTTCAGTTTTGAGCTAGGAGAGCTCGCATCAACATCAATCAAAACAAAATCGGTATCTTTGCCTCCCGAGGGGCCCTCATCATGCATAGGCCTCTTTCCTCTATCTTGAACCTATACCTGTGCTGATGTTAAAGGCGATACCCCTTCCACGCCATGTGGAGATAGTACTCGCGCTGTTGATGAAGATAACGAGACCCCTTCCACCCCTGGTGGAGATAGTACTCGTCGTGCTGCTGCAAATAAGGCTCTATGGCCTCTATGATATGTCACACACACTGTAGCACTGATAGGCTCAGTCTCAGGAATCTCAAACTGATGTGAAAGCTCTACCTCATCATGAACAATCTCGGGAGGAGGCTAGGGCACTGCAAAGAAATCACTGGAAATGAACTCATCCCATGCGATGCCCTATAATCCATGTTGATGTACTACAATGCTTTTGATGAGCGCATAATGATAGATGCTGTTATGCTGCTGCTCCGGAGTCTTCTTCTGCAAAAGGACGTCATCCGCTCTATGTTACGGTACATGAAATATGGAATGCTCATCATCCACACTCTCGTGAAATGCATCAAAACTCGGATGTGATACACATACAAGAGTGAAAAGCGACCTTCACAACTGAAGTATCTAATGATCAGTTTCATCAATGGTGCATACTCTTCCTTTAGAAACCGGAATGGAAAAAACCTGCTCAACTGCCTCAAATATCCAAGTCTGATGTAAGGCTCATAATATGCTCTATCCAGCTGTTGTCAATTATTCCACTCCTCACCAATGTTCGGTATCCCAGTCGCCTCAGAAATAGTCTCTGGTGTTAAAGTGAAGTTCACTCCAACAATATTTACATGACCATTATGAAAATGTAGGACAAATAGGTGAGCTAACTCATGATGATGCTGAGTTTGGGCAATCATCTCACAATACTGGAAGCATGACTGACGCTGAAAACAATCCATTGCAAGCAGGCAGGCCTGCAATTGGGTCAAAGAAGTGGGCTCCTCCCTAACATGCCTGCCACTTTTATGAGATCTCCTCGGCACATTAAGCTCGGTAGATGAATCACTGTGTAGCTCATATCCCTGCTCATATGGTGACTCTGTCTCTGACATGGTGCTGAAATGTGTTTGTCAACTGTATGCTTGGTTGGTTAGAAAATGAATAATTGGTGTATTTGTTTTAATGCCAAATGTGTCAAATATATATCAAGGTGCTATAAGAAATATCACAGTGGGAAAAGGACTATCAAATTAGTTTCAAGTGTGAAGACAGCCACTGTTTGATGTAGGAATAGGTGATAGTAATGAGGGTAGTTTTTAGGGATAGGAGTGCAATGAAAAAGTATACTTGGGTTAAAGTGAAATCAAGGATATTGAAACAGTCCTTGAATCTTTGGTAATTAGGATTTTATCAATGCTATAAAGTGATGGCAAACAATAGGGTTTAAGGCTTACCACATGGGAACAAAAGGAAATGAAGGATATGAGACAGTGGTATAACAATGGGACTGTGCTATAATGTGACTAACACTAGTAGTGATAACAATGATAAAAAATGAAAAAAGTACACATATCAATGAAATGAGAGTTTAAGCACCAAAATTTCAAGTTTTTAACCACCTCCTTTCAAACCCTTGGGAGAAAATTTTGAAGTGAATATAGGGTTAAGTCTTTCACCATTAAACACTTGAAATTATCCTTTTCAACACGCAGCAAACACACCCTAAAATCAACAAACATACTCTGTCAACTTACTTGGAGGCAAATGAGCCGATTTGAAATGAGTTTTGGTGAAGGAGGATAAGTTATTGGCCTTAGGGCTCTGTGCGCCGCGTGAAAGCCCAATGCGCCGCTGCCCTTGGGTGCGCCGTGCCTGTGGCAATTTCAACTTTCAATTTCGGCTCTATGCGCCACGTCAATCTTATGCGCCGCGCCCTATGCCAACGCGTCGCGCTACCTTCAACTCACACAGTCGGCCTCTCTCAATCACTGTTTGTTCTCCAACTTTGAAATTCGACTTCTCAATGATATTTTTTGAATGAAAATTGTTGAAAATGAATAAATAACCTTGAGAAATATCTTGAAAAGAAATGGCTTTTATTTTTACTTCTTCAAAACCCATTTTGTAATGTTCTTTTTATTTTGGCACTCTGTCATTTAATGAAACTATGTATTTTTTCTTTTCACTGATTTTCTGAGTTTGGACTGATGAAATTAGTTGATTTTTGCAGGGATGTTGGTGTTGAACTTTGGAAAAGGAAAACCAGAGTCTTCTTTGAAGTCTTCATGGCAGAAAAATACATGATTATTACAAAAAACAAATTCAACAATTTCTTATTCAAAACAGAGTTTTGAACAATAAATGTCCTCAAACATTTTTGATAATAAAATTTTGAACTGAGAACTTATTGGAAATCATCCTCATGGCCTGCGAGAATTATATGACATTTCAAAAGACCGAACCCTAGACTCGGAAACTAAAATGACTCTTTTTGACCAAAATAGCATTTATGACTGCAAATGACTTAAAATGAACTTTGATGATTTTGGAGAAATTTTGACTAACCCAGCATGTACAAGCATGCGGAAAACAAGAAAACCAAACCCTTCTGTCAGTCAATGGCATGCCCCTAACGGAATGCAGATGAATGAGCGGAATGAGACACCTAAACAATGAAATGCAATAAGAGGAATGATCTCTGACGGAGGGTTGTAAAGACCGACTCTAACATTGGCTCCAATGGGGATGGTAGCTCCTTGGAGGTGCCAAGAACGACAGATCTTTGGGAGAGAAGACCAGTGCCTTATCCATTGGGCTATGGAATCCATTATTTGACAAAACAAATCAAGACTGCTGACTGAATTTATTTGACTAAAACTTTAACTTACACTGACTCAACTCTTAAAACAGAAATGACTGAAACAAACCGACTAAAGAAACTCAAATCAAAACTGAAATCCTTCTTCAAAATTATAGCCTTCACTTCGGGCCCCAGACTGAAGAAAAGACTACAGTGCACACTTACAATGAAACTTGAAATACATGATATGTACAATGACAATGATCAGCAGAAAACATCTTAAAAATGGTACCGCTTTAGTAGCCGACCATTGACTAGCCCTCCTGGACAGTCTTCACTCTTCATCTCATTCAAAAGAAAGGTGTTCTGACCTCGATATGCTGCAATCTTGAATGGACCCTTCCAGAGATTGTCAAACTTACCATGTTTACCTTTTTCCTCATTCCTAGCATCCCACTTCAGTACTACCTCTTCCAACTGGAATTTATCTGCCTTCGATTTCCTGTCATAGATCTTTTTGATTCTTTCCTGCAACTTGAATGTATTCTGGAAGACCTCTTCTCTCGTTTGCTGCAAATGAATCATCTGATTTATCCTTCTCTGCATATGGCTTTCTTCACTATCAGCTTCCTGAAGAAGTTTGACCACCGGAATAGCAAGTGAAGTAGGAAAGACTGTATCTACTCCATAAACCAACTCGAAAGGAGACATACCAATTGACTTCTTTTGACTTACCCGATCAGCCCATAGCGCATTCACCAGCTTCTTATGCCAACTCTTCTTATTGATGTCCAACAAATTTTTAATGATATTGACTAGAGACTTATTGGAAGATTCCGCCAAAACATTACCTTGCGGATGATAGGTGGTCAAATGTCCCAAAATAATTTTTTATTTAGCACAAAACTCAATCATCTTTCTTGATTTAAAAGCCGCTGCATTATCTGTGATCAATTTACTCGAGCAACCAAAACAGGACAAAATGTTGCTATCAAGGAAAGAAATAATTACCAAATCGGTGGCTTGTCTTGTGGGCATTGCTTCGATCCATTTAGTAAAGTAATCAGTGGCTGTTAGAATCCATCTATGCTGTCCTGAGGAAGGAGGATGGATTTCCTCGATGAAATCCAAACCCCACTGCTGGAAAGGGGCGCTTACCTCAATAGGCTTGAGTGGCAATGGATGTAATTTCTTTCTTCCTTCGAAAATCTAGCACTCATGGCAACCTTTGACTATTTTATAGACATCAGCAAACAATTTCGGCCAATAGTACCCAACTCTCAAAATCTTATTGGCAGTTGTCTTCCAAAAATGATGACCCCCCCAGTCTCCTTTGTGAAAGTATTCCATTACCTTCTTCGCTTATTCCTCCACCAAACAATTCAATAAAACGCCACCTGGATCCTTCCAATAAAGTGCAGAATTCAAAATACAAAATTTTGTAGCCTTCAGTTTCAAGGTCCTACCTTTGTTTCTAGTCATGCCAGACGGTGATGACAAATTTTGAAGAACATAGATGATATCTGAATACCATGGGGAATCAACAAACATTTCCGATACCTAAAGTGGCAAACTCTCCTCATCTTCATCAGACATAGCAGAAATCATATTTATGTCTAATGCGTGCAAATTGGATTCAGCCATAAGCTTCGCTAGCCCTTGTCCCTTGATAAGCTTCGTGGGCCTTATTTCCACATCATATTCCAGCAAAGCCGTGATCCACTTACCACGTCTTCCTTTCGGATTAGTCTGTACTAAAAAATATTTCATGGTAGCGTTAGGAACATAAGCTAAAATATGGGAATGCAAAATGTATACCCGGAAATCCTTCAATGCCTTTACTAGTGCCAAAGCTTGCTTCTCAATGATGTTGTATTTCAAGGCTGCGTCTCTAATAGTTCGACTGAAAAATGCTATAGGATTCTCATGTCCATCTCTTTTCTGCATTAACACAGCTGCCATGGTATTTTTTGAAGAAAAGGAAAACAAAATAAATTCTTGGGTGTAATCTGGGCTGATTAACACCGGAGCTGAAGATAGTGCCAACTTCACCAAATTAAAGGACTTTACCACATCTTCAATCCACTTCACTTGGCTGTCCTTTTTCATCATATTTGTTATTTCTCTCAAATCCTCAGCAAGGTTAGGGACAAAAAGACACAAAAAGTTCATCTTACCATTAAAATACTGAATCTCTTTCTTGTTCCTAGGAGGGTCAATCTGTTGGATTGCTTCAACACGTGCTGGATCAATACGAATGCCATCTTTGGAAATAATGTGACCAAGTAATTTACCTTCATCCATGGAGAATAAGCTCTTTTTAGGATTAAGCGAGACACCATATTTTCTGCACTTCTGAAAAACAACTTTCAAGTGATATATATGCTCTTCATCTGAATTGGAAAACACTGTCAAATCATCAAGGTATATAACAAAGAAAACATATTTTTCATTCGCAAAAGCCATGTCCATCGCCCGCTGGAAAGTTGCACCAGCATTCTTCAAACCAAATGGCATCTTGGCATAGTGAAATGTCCCCCACGGAGTGGTGAAGGTTGTTTTGTCACGGTCGTCCTCATGGACCAAGATTTGGTTATATCTAGAATACCCGTCAAGTAGTGACATCCGAGATGCACCCACTACTCGATGCAATATATGATCCATCTTAGGCAATGGATAATTGTCCTTCAATGACACCTTGTTCAAATTTCTGAAATCAGTACACAATCTAATCTCACCTGTCTTTTTCCGCACTGGCACTAAATTGGAAATACAATCAGAAAGTCGGATAGGAACAATGATTCCTTCTTTGTACAAATTGTTTACCTCCTTCTCAATCGATGGAAGCAACTTCGGATTGATTCTTCTTAGATTTTGTCGGAAAGGCTTCTGATTAGGCTTAATTGGGATAGTATGCTGGATGATATTGGTGTTATACGTCTTTAAATCTGAGTAATCCCAAGCGAAATCATCAGTAAATGAAGACAACAAACTCACATATTCAGCTCTTACCTCTGGTGACAATGATTTGGATAACTTCACCATTTTGGGGTTTTCAGCTGTCCCAATATTAACATCTTCCACTCCTTTTTTAGTCGGTCGTAAAGTTGGTTTCTTAGCCACATCATCCTGATTGAAGAGTTCTTCTAAAGGTATAAAACCTTTAGGAATAATGTTATCTTTCAGCTATAACACTTCCATTTGATTTACTTGAACATCATCACCATCATCAAATTGTACATCAATTGAGGTATCTTTGAACTTACCTTTACTTTGCAGAAAATCATTAATCTCATCATCATCTTGGAAAACTTTTTAACATCTTTGATTATTCGGGACGGTAGGATGATGATTCACATGGATCTAAAATTTATTATTTGAATTCATTGGGATCTTCAAGTTACTTGTTGCCTTAGCAAGCACATCTGAAATTCCATTTTGAATGCGAGGAATACAAGTCAAGGTGTAATCTGAAAACTGCTTCAAAATATCAAGGACAGCGTTCCAGTAAGCCCGCATCCGGGGATGTTTCGTTTGATATTCTCCCTTTACCTACTTAATCACCAATTCGGAGTCGCCATAGACCGAAATTCTCTTAGCATTCAACTTTCTAAGAATATTTAGGCCAGCAATCAGAGCTTCATACTCAGCCTCATTATTCGAACAATCAAATGCCAACTTGTAAGAACATACCCGTACATTTCTTGGTACCTTGTTAGGAGCAGAAAAAGTACTGCGTACCCAAATACCAATCCCAGCACCATCATTGCCCACTGCACCATCGAAATCCATGGTCCATAGACCCTCTTCATCATCCTCTAAGTGCTGAAATTGTTTTCTGCTTGCTGTCCACTATCCTTAGCTGATTGCTCAACTGTGCTTTCTGGTAGCTGCCTTTCTTTCTGAAAAACTTGTCTGAAATTCTCGATAATCTCTGGAATATCTTCTGCTTGAACCAACTAACTATCTACATCATAAAAACTATCGGCAAACAAAACAAAAGACTCTAGATCTGTATGTACATAATTAAGCGGATGGTTAACCGGTTTCTCCTTAGTGGTAATCATATACTTCATTTTTTGTTCCCGATACAACTTTCTCATTTGGCCGAACATGGGAATCGTCGCATAGGAGAAATCTAATTGTAGTGTCCCTTTCAATTTCTCTCCCCAAGATCTGGAAAATAACATACCAAACCTGGGAGGAATGTCTGCTACAACAACGTCCATCAAAACATTCTTTGTAGGAATCTGCTCCAAACGTACAACCAAGTCTTTAATGAGCCCAATACATCTCACTTTGCTAGAATCAAATGAATAAAGATCATGGTACTTCCTGGTAATTTATAAAACCAACTTCTCCATGATTTCTTTCGACATAAGTTTATGGGAAGCACCGGAATCGAACATGGCATTATGCAACACAAACTCATGCAATCGAAGACTAATATAAAACGGAGGCACTTCGTTGTCCGGAGACTCACCATCTAAAGCTGGTCCAAATATTAGTTCCGGTTGATCATCTTCAATATTCACCATATCAGACATGGGACCGAAATTCAAAATTCTAGAAACTTGACCTTTATAACTGTTGTTCCTCATTAATTCAGTCAAGGGGATGGATACCTTTAATTTTGAAATTTCATTCTCCAAACTAAAAGCTGAAGTCTTTTCAATCTCTTTGGCTGAAAAATCTTTCTTTTCAACCTTCTCTCTCGATGTAATCGGCTGATTTGATTTTTCTACTGATGATGACTTAGTGGCAGTAGGATCAACTACCTCTTTTGCTTTCTTTTGTGCAACAGGTGAATCATTTTTAGGCACTAAAACTTCCTTCCTCTTCTGAATTGGATTGAATGGTACATCTTTATTTCTAAGAGAATGTTGCTTTTGCTGAGCTGACAATGCATTCATTTATCCTCTCTGATACTCATCTGAATCCTCCTCAAGGGATGCATCATTAGCTAGGATAAAATCCTCATCTCTTTGTACCGCTGAGCATTTTTCATACTCTTCATCTTCAGTGATATAAATGGGAAAATAATTAGGAGTAAAGAAATGATTTTCCTCCCCCACCACATCATATTCATCATCTAAATCCTGACCAACAAAATTCTGCTGAAGAGGTGTCTTTACATGCTTCTGGACTGCTGGTTCTTGTGCTCGCTGTTATCGTTGCTTGATCCTGAATTGGGGCTGTTGCTGACCACGGAAGTTAGGATTCCGAACATGTGGTTCGGGCTTATAAAGAGTGAGCCTTTCAAACATCTTTCCCATTTCGTGAAGTATCTGATCTGTAGATGTAGAAGCTTCTTCCTTTATCACAACTTTCTTCTCGGCTTTCAGTCTAGCTCTCTTATCATTCAAGTTTGCCTCAACACTCACGGAAATCTTATGCATGTCCTCTAAAGTAGGTGGATCTCTATCTCGTAATGAATAGGCCATCTCCGGATCAAAACCATCCGGAAATTTTAACAAAGCTGACTTCTTAGAAGGCCTCAAGTCATCAGGAATTGCATTATAAACCGCATTAAATCTGATAATATAATCTTGGACGAACTCACTAGGATTGTGCTTGATCTTAGTATACTCAGAAGTAATTTGTAGTGGATCTCTCTTGATTTCCCACAGATCTAGAAACTGTCTCTGAAGCTTGGCTAATGTAGCAATACTCCTGGGCTGCAAAGCTCTGAACCATTTACATACCTCACCTCCAAGAGTTTGCACGAACAATCTCATGGTGACATTCTCTTCATCAATTTCATGGAGATCAAAAAATTCTGCCATTCTATCAATATGTTGCTGAGTGGGAACACTCTGAGGAGTCCCATCAAAAAATGGGATTTTACTCTGATAATCAGTGGGCATAGCATCCAAGTTTTCTGGCAAGGCAAGAGGTGTGAATCTTGCAACCATTTCTCTTGGTGGATTTATGATCTGTCTTGGAGAAACGGGTGGAGTAGGAGCAGTAGGTGTTCGAGGTGTATGTGGTGGAGATGGAGGAGGAACTACTGCTTATTTTTGATCAGATATCAATGGTTGCAGTGGAATGGTAGGAATAAAAGAAGGCTCAGCGTGAACTTGTGAATCATATGTAATTACTGATGGACCAAGAGTTTCAGAAGAAGATTCAATAAACTCAGGAATATTCGTTGCCACAATGGAGTTTTGAAGATTCAGAATGTAATTATCAATGGATCGATTAGCTTTTTCAACCTCAAGATACTTAATGAATTCGGGATTTATGATGGTAGAACTAGTAGCACTTTCAGATTTGGTTTCAAACAAGGACAACTCAAACTGATCATCAAACTCAATATCTTCGATGTATTCAAATACAGTAGGGTATGAATGATATTTAAACAGAGGAAATACAGGGGCTTCTCGACGGAAAATTCTTGGAATTAGATTGGGATTCTCATACACTGGAGGCAGATTTGGATCAGGATTCGATCTAGTATGTCTTCTGGAAGCCAGTGTGTTGATCTATTCGAAATCAAAGGAAAAAACGATCTATTTAGCCTGTCAAATTCTAGACTCAATCACCCAAAAGTCCAGAACGATGTAATATATTGGGGTAATTCACAAGACAAATGTCACGTTCACAAGCTAAACCGGAGATCGACTGAAGCAACGTTTATCTACTTCCGCTAGTGCATAGCAAAAGCATTTCGAAAGCTACCTGGCATGACTTCAGACTCTGTCTATAACTTATAAAGAAAATAACATCAATGAGCAAACCATTTTCTTCCCCAGTATGGTTTCCACTATGTTAGTTCCCAAATACACCTTAGGCTGAAATAAGGCAGAAGAAGGACAACACCAAACCACGCTTAGCCTCGTAGCTAGCCCTACGAGGACAGGAGAGGGCTCTCTCCGGGTCAATCTCAAGAAAAATTTTCAAAGGGGCTTGAGATGAGTGAAAAAAAAACTGATATTAGGCTAGATAAACAAATAGGAGGGTTTGATTTTGATTTTTACGGGTTTTTGTTGGAAAAAGGGAAAAACAATTTCGGGCTTGGGGATGAGGCCAAATCTTACAGAGTTTCAAGTTGGGGTGAGGTAGGCAACAACTTTGATGTATTAGAACGATTGAATGGATGGAAAATACTACTGAGGAGCTGAAGAGGGCAAGAGAGTGCAAGGATCCTCTTCAAACTGATGAAGAA